>JBBPCX010000160.1:3955492-3980657 GCA_037974365.1 Hydrocynus forskahlii
AGGATTTTGAGGAGAGGATAATTGAAGAAAGTTCAGTTTGTGTGACTGGATTAAATGCTGGTAATTTCTCCACTACAATTATGTGTATTAAGTCGGGTGGCAGAAGTGGTTTAGTCGGATTTCTAATTTGAACTTCTTGCCTAATTAGTTCAACTTTATTATTGAAAAAGTCCATAAAAACCTCACTAGAGAGATTTGCAGGAACAGGTGCTTCTGCACCTCCCTGGTTCTTAGTTAGATATTATACTGGACTTGTTTCTGTGTCTCTGTGTGTCTTTGCAGTCATAACATAAACAATTTACTTCAGGATCAACAAAATTTTCTGATTCTGATTCTGATGTTGTTGTAGCTGTTACAAAAAGTCAGATTATATGACAAAGAAAAAACATCTACACTTATTATATAATATCATGGTTAACACTTATTACTTTATTACTTAATTACACTCCACTTAATATTTTTTCTAGTTTGGCCTGTCACATGCATTTAAAATATGAATATGAATATATCTTTATTGTCATTTAGGTGCTTTGACAAAAAATGAAGTGTGATCTTCAGTACCTCATGGACTAAAATGGGATTTCCATAAATGTTCTGGGAAACTTGTCTAGTACAGCAACAGTAGCAGTGTAAGTTGTAGGATGGTTGCCCAGCTTCTTGTATACGCAAACATAGCTTTGTATGTGCAAACCTGATCCTGGTATGTGTTGCATGTGTTCAGTTTTCCTTTTCTATTCTTCTATTGGTGCACTTAACAAAATGCACCAACCAGACATCCATATGAAACAGGGTAACGGTGAAGCACCCATAGTGCTTCACATCCAACAGGTCCAGACAGGGCTGGTCCAGACAGATTACATCAAAGCCTTGCTGGGCCAGGTGTGAAGAACACAGAGAATCTGTGATGCCACTGCAGCTTTCCTCGCTCACAATGAAAAGCCATTTGCCTCCCTCAGATGCTCGCCGTATCTCGGAGATGCATAGTCGAGAGAATGAAAAATGACGGGGCTGGTAAGTGCCAGAGGGTGGTAAGAGCTTATCTGCTTGGATCAGAAGGAGCAGTGGTTGGTGGCCTTTTTTCCAGCTTGGAGTGTTTGAGACAGATAAAGCGTGACGGCCTCAGCTTTCCCCCCTGATTATCTTCATGTGGAGGAGAGCCTCCTCTACTCTGCACTATCACACCAGGAACCCTTTATCTCCTCCAAGTCATTTATTTCCAAGATGGAATCACGATGGCTGGCAGTGCCAAACATGCTGTAAGCGCTGGTGGGGCACTGAAAGCAGGGCTGGAGAAAGGCGCAGAGGGTGCTTCATTATGGCTGCATTACCCTGGCATCGTGGTGCAGGGGCAGCACGAAGAGTAAAGATGGATGTCTGGGCTAAGCTGTGCAAAGAGTGCCATCCATTCTTGAACAGAATGGGAGAAGTGTGAACATGCAGGAAGTGGAAGTGTGAAAAATGGGGTACGTGTTCATGTGCCGCAAAGATAACATTTGCTTTCCTACACAAATGCAAGGATGGGGCTCCTCAGGTAATCTGATCATTTTCATTCATTTTATCAGTGTCGTTCTTTGCTATTTTTGTGTGTTTGTGTTTTTTTCCCCATCTGTACCGCAGAGAAAAACTGAACTGCATTTAATAATGCACTGGCTGAAAGGAAATATTTCGAACACAGACTCATCACAAGGGTGCTGCGTTGTACAGTGAAGAATACACCCACTATCCATCAAACGCCTAGTGACAACATGCTATCTTTTGTTGATTTCCAATAATGCTTTCCAGTTAAATAAGAAACATACCTTGTTTAACCTTCCAGTTAAATAAGAAACATACCTTGTTTAACCTTCCAGTTAAATAAGAAACATACCTTGTTGTTGTCATGGAAAAATAAACTGTCCTCATTTTTTATTAAAGCGTTTTACAGTATGTGACTACAGTTAAAATGTTAAAATGTACCATTCCCCCCACAGTCCATGAAGTCCATATATGGAACCTAAACTGCAAACTGCAACTGCATTTTGGATTTGCTGTTCTCATGGTGTCACGAAAACAAAGACATTTACATACACTACATGGGCAGCATTGGGATGCCTGACTATTACACCAACAGAAACTTTAATGACATTGCATTCAAATACATAGACTTTGTTCCTCCTTCGCAGCTATAACAGCTTCCACTCTTCTGAGAAGGCTTTCCACAAGATTTTGGAGTTTCTCTGGGAATTTGTGCTCATTCATTCTGTAGAGCATTAATGAGGTCAGGCACTGATGTTGGACGAGAAGGTCTGGATCACAATCACCATTCCAGTTAATCTCAAAGGTGGTGGATGGGGACCTTACTTTATGGAGCTCGCTTTGTGCACTGGGTCACAGTCATGCTGGAATAGAAAAAGTTCTTCCACAAAGTTTGAAGCATGGGATTGCCCAAAATGTCTTGGTATTCTGAAGCATTAAGATTGACCTTAACTTCAAGTAAGGGGCCTAGCCCAAACCCTGAAAAACAGGTGTGTCCCAATACTTTTGTCCATATAGCATACATCCACCTATCCAACCTACAGCAGTCGAACTTCACCCATTCAGTGATTGTTTTAGTCTGGGCTACTTTTTGAATGATGCCCAATGCAGGGCAGTCAGTCAGACAGAAGTCATATCAATTTGAAAAGAACAGCCTGTTTAATTTTAAGGGATAAAGAGTCTGTGAAAATGAATGTTGCCATTTTTTGGTACAGGAAACCAAAAAAAAAAAGTATGGGCAAAATGTAGGATGTGGGCCATTTAATATAAAACAGCAAGTACTGAACAAAGTACCCCACTTCACGGCTTATATGGTTCATTCATGTCCCTCCTCCCAGCTGATACGGTGATACTGCATCACAAATCCAGCTCTGTTTTCTAATGGTGTCAGACTGTACACTAGGTCTTTCTTATTTTAGGGGGTGAAGGGTGGATGAAACTTTAGCCACCCTTCCTAAAATGCCGCCTTAGGTGACTGTTGAACTCGCCAATAAGGATGTGATGGCCCTGCGCACAATATTATAGCATTTTGTTCTGAATGTGTTTGTCCATTATGTAGCGCCCTCCTGGCAACTATGAGAAAAAACAATACTGAAAAGTATAACAATTTCTCTACTATTGTTCTCAAAATGTGTGAGAAACTTAATGGATAATCAAATAACTGCCCGTTTATAAATCAGATTGCTAAAAGCTGTAGCTTGAGGTCTGACAGTGTGTAATTCCCAACTACCCCAAATCCAAAATCAGTTTTGGGGTGTGTCCCTAAGAGGGTTTTATAATTGTGTGTTATTTTCATGTTAGCAGGCTGATGAGTAACTGCCATATGTATTTCTGGTTGGTATGATCTTGGTATAATTTTTGAACAATGAAGGTTGTATTTTGGTTCCGTTGGCCTTGTGGTGTTTATTTCGAGGTTGTTGTAATTAATTCCAGTAATATGCCCTGTTTTAGAAATGCTCAGATTTGTGTCTAATTTAAAATTATACTCATTTTTAGCAAGTTGCACAGCCATAAAAGGAGCGGTTCAGGACACATTTCACTGTGTGTTGTACTTGTATAATTATGCATGTGACAAAGAATCTTGAATCTTGAATCTGTTCAGCTGTTTGTCATGTGCACCTCATGGACCTTCGACTAACACTCAGTTCAACAGGTTAGAAATTCTCCACAAGGGAAAGCTATCAGTGCTCAAGTGGCTTTTATGTACATAATTACAATGGAGGGACTTCTGTGGAAGAGAAGAACTCAGTAGTCTAGTATCTAGTGTCTAGTATCTAGTGATCGATTTGATTTATTGTATTCTTTGGTATATTTTGGTGAATGCATAAAGTAATGTAATAAAAAGTAGGTTATTTTACTACAAAATATTGTGATGCTAAAGTATCAAAATATGAAAATACTTAAATTGTACATGCTTGAGAAAAGTACTGTTACTGTCCACCATCAAAAATAACTATGTACTAATTTCTAAATTATTTTTTGCTTTATGTTCATCAAAACAATTAAATTCATTTCTTGGTATAAGCGGTAGCAAAGTTCAAGCTCACGGTTTTGTTTCTGAGTGTGCGCTTCACAGTAACTGTGCAAATGCATGGTTTCTAAAAGGTGCAAGACCACAAATCAAAGCAACATGTGTCCCTTTATTTATTTCTTTTAACTAAAATTTTCTCCAATTCAGTCATTGTCTATTCCTACACCCTTTCTCACAATGCTGTCAAGCCGGGTGGGTGAAGTCTAGCACGTGCTTCCTTCAAGACACATAAACCCAACAGTTGCTCCTTTGCAAACTGCTGCTAATGCAGCATCGTCTATGGTTAGAGATACAGTAAAACTATGGAGGGAGCGCGGGAGCAAAGTAAATTAAGCATAATACTGCATATTACGCTATAAAGATGGAAGTGTGAAGGCTAGCACATGTGTTCTCTTCCAACATGTGCAGTATTTCTGGTGTAATATTATTGTGTATCATTCAATGTCAATGGCATCTGAGGATACGCACTGTGTACATATATTTTTAGTAAGATCTCTGCACAGTTGGCGTAATGGTCAGGTGTCCCAATACTTTTTTCCATATAGACTTTAAAATGGAGTCGGTCCCCGTCACAGCTATAACAGCTTCCACTCTTCTTGGATGGGTTTCCACAAGATTTTGGAGTTTCTGTGGGAATTTGTGCGTAGCGTTGCTTGTCCAAAAAACAGGCATGTTCCAATACTTTTGAGATCTCTTTAATAAAGGGTTATCTTAAGCAGCATGAAGCAGCTGAGGCAGCTGAAGCAGCATCACTTCTTTTCTGACATGAATGCAACATTATTGGACATCTCTATGTACTTGGAAGAGAAAACTAGCTGTCAGTTCGGTTATGTCAGCTAACAGACGTCTGCACTGTTTAGCACTGCACTGAGTGATGGGAGGGAAAGAAAGAGAGAGGTCAGTTATGCTCTCTTGGACTCCAGCGATGCCGGCACAGACCTCACAGTCTGTTAGAGCCAACGGAGCAGTATCAAAGTGGTCACACTGTTTCAGTATCGAGGAAGAATGTTAACCTTGCAAGAATGTCTGCAATAACTTCTTCCACAAAGGTATGAAACATATGCACACATTCTAGGTCCTAACAAGTGCTTGTGCACATTTGATACTTTTAAAAATACATCACATGTGTGCACCTAACACAAACCACAAACAACAACTGTGGGTTTTGGAACGAGCCATAAGTTTTGCATAAATAAGCATTTGACAGTTTTTTGTAGTCATGTTTCTGAGAGAGTGCCATTCATTCCAGTGAATGGATTTTTAACACCTACAAGAGGCAGAAATGCAATAACCGCAGATGTGTGAAAGCAGTGTACACAGGTGAATGGTTTGCATACTGTCATCCCAACAAAGAAAATAAAGTACATGAAATTTTCCATTTATTCTCAAGGCAGCATTCTTTGCAAATTAAAGAGACAAAACTGACAAAGAAAAAAGGCTCATTTGTATTAATAACATCTTCTAAAGATGTTCCCGATCCTCTGATGGGCAGGTTTAGCTGGTTTGAAGTTGAAGCTATTTGAAGCTTCCATACCTGATGGGTCATACTGCTCTAAATTTACTGTAGCAGGATTGAAACATGAGGTCCAGAGATGAAGAAGCATTAAGTGACAGGTGGGCATAAGTCCCTGCGTGGGAGTTTGCTTTAGTGCATGACTGAGGGTTCGTGCTGAGCTCTGCTCTACTCTCATTGTGCTCAGGCCTCTGTTCGCCTGCCCAATTTTGCTGCCGTGTCTGTCACAACGCTTTTAATAAACAACTTCGACAGCTCCCATGAAAATAACACCTCTGTCCTGTATGGTTACTGTGCTGTTGCACTCTTCATTTAGCTCTTTTCTTTCCCTGAGGATTCAATTTTGTGTTTTCTGTTATTTTGCGTATGTGTGTGTGTGTGTGTGTGTGTGTGTGTGTGCGCGTGTGGGTGTGTGCATGTGTGTGTGTATGTGCACATGTGTGTGACCATGAGATAAAGCAAATGATCTAAGGAGGCAAACTATCGCCTCATCTCCTTTCACAAATGAACAACTGAAATGGGGAAAAGGTCCATGTGACATTAAGTGTTGCTGGGCCAAAATGACTAATGAGGTTGAAGGAGTGAAACTGAGCAATCCATGCCTAAAAAAAGGAAAATCTCAAGAGGCATGTCTCAGCTTCAAGGCCTGGAGTACAATACACTCGGTGCACCATCAAAAACATGAGCACTGACACCCCCCCGCCCCACCTTTAATATAAAAATATTCTGGAATTGATTCAGTTTGCCAGCAACCAGGACATCACTTTTATTAACATGTAATTTACCTAAAGACATTATTGAAGAACACTTTCCTTCAAATATCCATGCTAAATAACTTGGCAAGTAGAATGATTTTAAGTGCAGTCAATTTATCTAATATTTCTAATTATGAGGCTGTTGTATGCAAATCATCTACCAGTGAAATAGGATTATTTCACTTCATAAAATTACTTAATGTAGCTAATTAATATGCCTGATTTACTTAATCAGGCATTGAGCATTTGAATCAGTAGGATATATTTAGAACTGCAGTAAAACTCCAATAAAATAAAACCGCAAGCCCTAATGAATAGGAGTCAATGAATGAAAAATCTGTAGAGCATTATTTCTTTTGAACTTTTGTTCTGTATTGAGGACTATACCATTTTTATTGCCTCTTGAAAACATAGTAATAAGCATAGTAACAAATGCTGGTGAATAAACGTATCCATATTGTAATAGTTTGAATGAACATTTTTGATTAGGTTCTTTCAACAAGTATGGAGGAATTTTTACCAAAAATTAAAGTGTGATAAATCACAAGTACATAATATACCTCCCATGTAAATCCCTGGATTATCCCCACTTTTATCTGTAACAGTATCATTTCACCTTCCCACTTATAATCAACACAAATAAAGCTGTCATAAATAAAAATAATATTTAATATTCTGGATAACCATTAGAACTTGAGATTGTATTTTTCATGGCTTCTGTATGTCTGTCAAGGCTTTACAAATAAATAACAATTTACAGCTATGATACACGTTTCATTAACAACAGCAGGATTTACCCATTGTTACTATTGGCTCATTCCAATTAACCCTTTTTAGCTCAAAAGTAAACTGAACAGCTAAACTAATGAATACCAGATAAACTATGAAACCATATAAGACATAAATCTTTTCTAAGATTTGAGCATCTCTTTCATTCTGTTGTCTGCATTGCTGTCTCCCTCTGCTATTTCAGGTCCTTAGGCTCTCACCATTGAAATTCAAGGCATTTATCATGACTTTCAACACATATTTGCTCCATTATGGTGAGTGATAAGACTGCTAAAATGCACTGATTGTGATTTTCAGGCACTGTCGACTTTTAAATATTTATCTCCAAGTGTTTACCATTTCAAGTCATTCTTTCTGCATTGGGTGTGCATTTTCCTGATAAAGCGCCTCAGATGAGAAGAGATCTTTTTTTATTTGGCCGTCATGAAACAATTCATTGTCGCCTTATTTTTATTCCTGGGGACGAACATGGCTGCCTGTCTTTGTCATTGAATGCTGGTGACGGTAGATAAACTAGATATTAAACTGCATCAAGTTCACCTCTGAATGTGCTTCCTTTTTTAGTCCCTCTGAATGGTGCTGCGGTAGATGCACGAGGCACGGGTGTGAACATTGACCTCGGGCCGAACAAAACATGACCCGCATCATGTTTGTGCTCAAGGTTTGATGTGTGGCATTCATTGTGACAGCCTGCTTACTTCTTCTGCAGGCATGGCCTTGAATTCCACTTGCATGAATCAGCTCAATATTGCAGCCTTCTCAGACAGCCCATCTCATTGGCTATGCTGAGCCCAACCAGGGGTCAGAGGTGAAGCTCATTCGCTGGTGTAGCATTGGCATTTTCCCTCAGACAGCATGTGCCTGCCTGCTGTTTGCCTATTGCAATTCCAGTCTGGACTAATCTTTTGAAAGGCCACTGAAATGCCCTTGCTCACTGATGGCTCGAACCAACGAATTTCTCCTGACGATGGCGCTTCGTCTCTAGAGTCTCTGGAAACGATACAAGGACGAGAAATTGCAGGCACTAATGAGCAAGAGCCCTTAACAATCTGTGGCTACTGGCCTAAGGCTAAACCGTCCTTTAGTAACTGGAGACGTCTTTAAGGGACAGTTCAGATATTTGACCTCTAGGTGCTCATTATTCTACTCTGCGACCAATCACAGGATCAGCAGCGGTAGAGGAACTAAACCATGCCTGACCCTGTTGATACACCACAACGCTAATGTTACGCTATTAGCCCGAATCTATGCACGGACAGAAAAGAACACATCTGCTCCCAAACAGAGCCCACAGAGTGTGGTCCACCGTAATTGCACTGCCTAATACCAGAGTCATCACCACAGGACAATGACTGCCACGCAGGTAATTACCAGAACCACAGTCAATAAGCCAATAAAGCAGTAACTACTGAAATCCTCCCTTTATCCCTTTATGGAGAAATGAGCTGTCACACTGTGTTGATGTGAATTAGAATGTTAAATTGGGCTTTCGAGTCATCCAGTGATTATTAGGAGGCATACAGTGAAACAAAATGACCAGCACATTTGACTGAGTCACATGTACAACTTCACTGGGCTCGGATAACATGTGTTCAGAAGTGATGCAGGAACTTTAGCAAAAAGCTACATTACTATCTGCACCCACCTCTAAATTAGAACTAAGGGTTAAGCCAGTGTTATAGTTATATTTGCTTTGCTTTCACAAACTGCCCCAAACTGTATTTTGCCCACACCATTGATCCTGTGTGGCTTATTTCCTGATTAGCCATATTAGTCTTATTATTCATGTCCTTAATGTTTTTGGAAAGACTGCAGGCTATGGCTTGTGTGCTTATGTTTACTATGCCATCTTACACACTGTGCAGCTTCTGTGCAGTAAATATTTTCTCGATAAAACTATAATTTCATAATTCAGTTAAAAGAATGTTAGACATGACTAGCCTGCTTACCCAATAACAACCTCCAGGAGACAGTTATGGGCTGCTATAGTTATATAATTGTCAAGTCTAACAGCTTTCCAGTCCTATTCTTTATTATTCTAATATTTCTCCTTTAGCCTGAGTAAAAGGAACAGTTTAGGAAAATTAACACAAGGACAGGTGTTGTATGGAGCAAATTGTTTAATTTTTATTGAGTTTCTGCTCCGTGGTAGATACATTATTGATCCCCAAGAGGAAATTTAAGAACAATCCCATCTATTTTCAAAGACAATTTGTAAGTAGCTCTCTACCACATTAATCAGTGGTCTTTTTTTGACCGTAGAGACATTGCTAAGAATGTTTTGGGATGGTGAACCATTCTTAAAACAGCAGTGAAATTCACGTGATAAGTGTAGTGGAGTGCGATGCTCTCTAATTGTACACTAGCAAGGCAGAGCTACAAGGGAAGGGTTTCTAATTTTCTAGGGGTTTAGATGTTTTTAGATATTTTTACATTATTTGTATAGTGTACTTTTTGTGCTGTGCTGTTGCATGGGATAGTTTTTTATTCTATTGTTTTTGCTGCCAAGGGCAATGTTTAAAGTTTAACTGTGGACAGGAGATCATTCCTTTTGACCCTCGTGGTGAGGCCCTCTCCCTCGGGTTGTATTTCAGGCTTTATCTGTATCTGTTTCCTTTACAACACCCCACACGTGAGATAAAGCCCACGCTCATAACCTCATGTTTTTCGACATATTGTGTTACCATGGTGATTGTATCGACTGAAGTGAGGCCTCCGCTGTCGAAAGCTGAGAGGTGTCATTTAAGCCAATAATGCAAAGGACTGTCGGCTCGAAATAACAAAGAGGGAACCAGCCTTATCTGCGCTTCGCTGTCTGTGGGACAGATCCAGCCTATTGTGAGGATGAGCTGCCACGTAGGCTGTCCCAAATGATAGCCCAGTTCAGGCGCTGATGTTTCTCCATCTCTGCAGGAAAATGAACAGTCTATTCTCACTCTGTAATTTGGCTGTCATTATTGAGCTTGCCCCCTCATTACTCACATCATGAATGCTACAGCGATTAGTCGATGGCTGTGGATCAGCGTATCATCTGCAAAACATACTATTGAGCTCTCTGAATAGACGCTGTCGATGCAGGATCATATAACTCATCTAAATAGGTACACACCTCGGAATGTGTGATTCCACAACACTGATTCTGTAATGTTGATTCATGGGGTCTTCAGTATACACCAGGTAAAGCACTGACTGACTGTATGCACTGAGATCAATAGCCATGACAAGTGACAGCTTCGAGTTACCTGGTGAGCTGAACTGGACAAATCTATAGAGGACCAGTGCAATCCCTGGAAGTCATTCAGCACTGCAGTGGCTTGTCCATTACTCTCGGCTCAATGAGGACGAGATCAATAGTTGACCTGTTATAGGTTGTAGGTGCAGAGATACTGTATACCTGCTGAAGCACAGTCCAGCACAGCTGTTTGAGGTCAGATGAATCTCAAAGATATGTCCACATTTTAGAACAGCACAGGGTAAGCTTTTAACCCTTAGAACACGAGTGGCATGGATCCATGCTGGAAGCGCAACAAAGGGTAAATTTTCGTCCTATGGCAAAACAACTCAGTGTATGAAAGTTTTCCCTCATTTGTTTGGTGTTCCTATGTCACGCAGAAGTTATTGCAATTTAAACAACATATAATAAATACAATAAACATAATAATGACCAGTGCTGGGGTTTTAAAAATGGCATCACACGCAAATGCCCATAAAGATCAAAAATACCCAAATGTCTTTTATTTTAGGTTTTAGAAACAAATGGTGAAAACACAAGATCTTTGAAGTCGGAAGAACTTTCAGAATAGTCTCCGCCCCCAAAAAGAGGAAGGGGGCCCGGAGAGAGGCCGAGCGGCAGCGCGCTGAGAGAAGGAGCAGTAAACGGCAAGCATGTTGGAGAGCAAACACTGTTTTACACCATTTATATTTGTTGAAAGCAGTTTTTTTACTATTTGTACTATTGTGAGTTGGTGATGTGCGTGTAATACACTCCAAACAAAGTATTTTGAGTTTTGTACCACAACTGTAATGATGTAATGATTACAAATGTAATGATCTTTCTTGCTAATGTTCTGTACATTTTATCCAATCCTACATCACCTGCAACAAAAGAACACATTTGTGGATTGATAGGGAAATTTCGAACTCACTTCAGAGCACTTTCACATGCTGAGCAGAAGTGGTGGGTAAGAGATGCACTAATTCATTCAGCTCCATTAGAAACGCATTTCATTTGTCCCACTGCTGGGGCCTGTGCTCTGGACGCCATGCCAAGCAGAGTCACCTTTTCATTTATTTTCATTAAAGCTTGCTGAAGGAGAAGATGTGGGCTACCCATAGGGAAGGTAAATGTGTTTAAATTGCACCACCATCTTCACGCAAGGCGGAGTTGCTTAGGAACTCTCAGGACTTGGTCAAAAATGTAATTGCCATAATTACACAATTTTCCCATTACCCTAAATGTTGTCAGTCAGGTATGATTATTTAAAGAGACAAAGTGGAGTAAGTATGCCATACTGAAGCTTGTCTTGGTGGAAAATGATGTACTTGAAGGACTTCAGAAAGAAAGTAAAAAAAAAAACAAAGAAAAGCTGGGCGAAAGACCTGGACAACAGGAAAGATCACCAACTTCGCCACTGACGGTGAGGATATGGAAGTGTCAACTCGGATCAATTATTAACCACAAGGTATCAAGAAATATGACACTCAGATTGATCTTTAGATGTAATTACGTGTCTCTTCAAGCGAACACCAGAACTGTCCAGACTCTTTTGTTTTTTCTTTTGTTTTCTGTGGTCTTTATGGATGTGAAAATTGGACAATAAAAAAAGACAGGAAAAGTTTGAATGCCTGAGTTTTGAATGAATGAGTTTTGCTGTAAGTTCATCTTGAACAGCAAAGAAAACAAACACATGGATTTATGTGTATGCAAATATGTATTGAAATGCATAATGTATAATGTAAATCATATTAAAGTCCAAAGTATATCTTGTATTCCAAAATTCATTTTAAGCTTTAAATAAACCATTACACCTTACGTTACATTTGACTTTTGTATTCCAAAGGGGATTACATGTTTGAAAGGGGGCTAGAGATGAGGGGAGAAGCTTCAAGAGCAGTTTAGAGAATCAGCAGCCGAACGATGGAGACACAGAGTTACACTCCTGATGCCCAAACTCTGGGCTGAATCAAGGATTATGCAGACATTTAGCAAAAAACGAGGCGAGCAAACCCTAAGGAGGTCCGTTGCCTGCTATCAGGATTACAGGACTCACAGCTACAGTTGTTTTCATTAATGTGTGACATACACTCAGATCTGTACAAGGGAATGTTCAAAGGCCTGAGACAACAGAGAGAATTAGTGTTTAATCTTGGTGGCCCACATTTTAAGAAGACCTCATATTTGGAGTAAAAAAAAAGACATAAGAAGAAAAAAGAAGAAGAAGAGGAAGGAAAAAAAGACTAAAATAATGCAATGAGACTATTGGCTCTAATCACAGCCTCAGTGGGTAAAGGAAAATGAAGCAATATCAAAAATAATGGGAAATGAATTACCTTTTTCACTTTTATGTTCTTCTTCTAAACCACTTGATTTAATACCTTGGAGGTAATAGGTATTGTGTGCATTTCCTCACACACACACACACACACATACACGCACACACACGCACACACTCCCCACAGGACAGTATAGTGTTAATGACCAGACTTTTGGAAAAGCATGACATTTTCTAAAAAATGTGCATTTAGTCATGCTTTACCTTTGAAGAACTTTAACCACCTTAATGCTGGATCTTTCATTTGTACACATTTGTGCTGCCAAATGAACAAACATACCCAGAATAGCATAGGCCGGGTTTGATAGACAGTTGGTCATTTGTGTCTGAAAAGGCAATTTGCAGTGGAAATAGCTGGAGGGTAATTTCAGTTCAGGTCAACAGAAGCACAGCCTAATCAGTGCTGTCATTTTTCACTAACGAATCAGCAAAAAAACCCCATAAACTCATATTATTCTAGAAGAAAAATAAGGCCATAAGCACACAGGGGAGGGGTGTTTATCTGTCAACAAAAGCATTTCCTTTCCAACCTATCAAACTGCAAAAAAGACAAAAAAACCCCAAAAAACCTATGGTAGATTACAAAGTTTTCTTTGTCAGCCAATTAAAAGATTATAGGCATAAATGGGCAAATGCTCAGCATGAGTATGTGGTGGTGGTGGTGGTGGGGGGGGGGTTGCTGATGCTGACGAAGAAATTGGATTGTTTGTTATCTGAAAACAACAAGCAATTACTTGCCTTTGCTTATAAAAGAGCGGCTCGGCCCTGCACCATTCGTGTGACAGGGAATTTACTTTCCAAATCAATTAATTTGACAAAAAGAGAAAAAAAGACAAAATTGAGCATAACACAGCTCCTGCACACAATCTACTGATGATTAGTGGTAAACGAAGCCTTTCCATGGGGACACAAAAAGCTGAAAGAAGAGCTATTGCCACCCAAAGTGCCTGATTGGACATTAATGATGAATTAATGTGCAAAACTGTGAACTGAGATCCGTCTCTCTCTCTCACTCCTTCTATTTATCTCTCCCTCTCCATCTTTCACTCCATACATCAGTGTCAACACTAACCTCTCCGTTGACCTCGCCATTGCTGTCAATGTCACCGCCAATGTCATAGCCGCTCACTGTTGGAAGCCTATTTTTAATCATTCTCTGACAAAAAAGAACCCTGGCATGTTTTTGTCAAGCGACCCAGATTTATGATAAACCGCCATGAAAGCCAAATATAAGAACCAAAAATGGCAATGCAGACCTTTCCATTTGGACCTGAAACACCTCACGTCTGACTCTTAATGTTTTCCATCACGCACTCGCTGAGGTGTCTCTTTTCAGCAGATGTAAATTTTTGCCCCTCCAAGGCACTCTCTCTCAATCAGGGGCTTCTCTTCTGCTTTTGTGTATCTGAATCAAATCTGCAGATAGAGTTTAAGTCATTAACCTTGTTGCGTCTTGTTAAGGACTGAAGGGGTGCTTGCTTCTCATCAAGAGATTAACGAATGCAACATCAGTTGGCGCGGTGAAGGGGAGCTTGTTTAATAACTTGTTTACAGGCAATTATGTAAAAGAAGACGAAACGCAGTCTGCAACAGTAAACTCCGCGTCGACATTCAGCTCCTGAGGAATGATTAAATCTGGAGCACGTCCACAAGTGTGAGTCGGTCCATCAGTCAGTTGAGTAAAATCTAGGGAGCGCAAGCTGCATACATTTGCAGTCTAATTCATTATCAACTTGGATATTAAAATCTGCAGTTGAAGGACTCCTACATAAGCGAAGATGAAGTAATTGTTGCATTTTGATTGTGTTTACATAGAAAATGCTATTAGCACTTTTGACAAACTTTTCTGTGTCATAAATCCTTTCACTACATTTTAAATGAAATGTTCAAACTAATATTTATCGGCTGCAACTCTGTCACAAGATTAATGGACAGTATTTTCCCAAAACAGGTGCTAAAGCTGAATAAAGTGCTCAATTAAATTCATGCAAATTATAACTGCTTGAGTCCTTTGCATTTAACGCATTCATCCAAGTGAAGCAGAGGGCAGCCAGTGTGGCAGCATCCAGGGAGCAGTGTGTGGGGACGGTACCTTACTCAAGGGAACCTCAGTGGTGCCACTAGCAGTCCTGGGATTGCAGGGGCAACTCCTTAACTCCCTAACTCCCTCACCAGTCCACCAGCTGCCCTTTTTGTCCACTATCCAGCTCTGGGAAAATAATACCAGTACAAAAATTATTTATCTTTTATTGGTGTAATTATTGAACTGAACAGCTTTGCCTTTTTAAGAACTGCTGACAATAATTCTCCTAATTTCCAAAAACAATACGGTTCTCTACAACAGGTTCCCAACCAGCGGCCCGCAGAGCAGTCTCGGCCCGTGAGTCATTTGGTGCCAGGCCGCACAGAAAGGCAGAATAAAAATATTTTGTTGATTATCAGAGTCTGAAAAAAACACTTGTCTTGGTGACGTGATACAATACATCAACAATTTAGCCCACAAGTTAGCAAAAATGAGTAAAAAGCAAACGCACTTTGTTTTTAGTTGTATCTATACCAGTCCGTGAAAATACTGTTTTACATGAAACTGGTCCATGGCAAAAAAAAAGGTTGGGGGCCGCTGCTTTAAAGCACAATTCTAAAGGAAATGACAAAACATCAAAATAAGAGAAATGATGCAGTGTTTTTAGAACCTGAATATTTCAAAGAAAACAAATCTGTTGTTCACTCTTAAACAAAATGGCAATAATTACCTTTGATGTACTTGTAGTAGTGTTTTAGCTTCCAACCGGTCACATAGCCAGATGCAAGTGTCGATTACAGCAGTGTTTTTTTTTTATATACTTTTCCTCATTAAATAAGATGTGATTCAGGTGATCACTAATCAGTACCTCATAAAGCAGAATGAGGTGCTTGTGTAGGAATTTAACAGACACCGGCATGGAATTGCTGTCATACTCATAGAGATTATGATTTAAAAATAAACTGCAGTGGTCTCTTATTTTTTTCCAGAGCTGTATGTCCAATTAGCATACCGGCATCCCATCTCATCAGCTACTTCAGCTACTTTGAGCCACCCATTGCTAATATGGGGGTTAAGTTGTACACATAATCTTTATAGAAAAACACAGGAGCACCTGCACAGTTCCCTAAGGCCTTCATGTCAAAGCATCTGGTCCCCTGCACTGGGCTGTGGTGGAGTGATGGAGCTCCATTCAATTCTACTGAGAAAAGCTGGAGTGGAACTTATTATCCAACATCAATACCTGACCTCACTAGTGTTCTTGTGGCTGGATGCAATTAAAGGCCCACTGCATAGTCCTAGTATCTAAAGTAAAGCTGTCCTAGAAGTGTTGAGTTGTTTCTGCAACAGAGGGGGAACAAACAGAGTGGGGTCTACAGACTAAAAATATTTAACAAGGTTTCACTCTCTTTTTAGCATGCTGTGACATTTGACTGGCTTATTATTTACTTATTATTCTTTAGACTATACTGTCACTGCCAAAAATATGAAACCACAGAAAAAGTTGTGTCGTTGTGAATGAAGAATTAAAATATGAGTCCAGATATTTAAACTTGAAGATTGAGGGGTGGGCAGGGAAGTGAAATACCTGGAAATAGCTTTCAAATTAGCAATGGATGGCTTATAGTAGCTGAATAAGCTGATGAAATGGGATGCTCTGGAAAAAAATAAGAGATCACTTCAGTTTATTTTTAAATCATCAGCTCTATCATCTCATCATCAGCTTGATGGCCTAGTGGTTAGGACGTTGGCTCTGCAATCAGAAGGTTGGACGTTCGATTCCCAACTGCTAGTGTCACCGCTGAGGTACCCTTGAGCAAGGTACCGTCCCCACACGCTGCTACCCAGGCGCCTCATTGGCGGCAGCCCACTGCTTCACTCAGTGAATGGGTTAAATGCAGAGAAAGAATTTCACTGTGTGTTGTACTTGTATGACTATGCATGTGACAAATAAAGAATCTTATCTAAGTTGTGAGACAAGAGCAAACCTGTGAGACACGAGCAAATAAAAATTTGTTTTGAAAGCAGCTCACACAAGATGATTCGGGGTCCAGCTGGGTTCAGCTACTAAATTAACAAACGTATTCTTTTGTGAAGGCCACAAGCATGAACAGCTATTATTACTAAACCTGAATGAAGCTGTGGACGCAGAACCAACAAGAACAGTGAAAAGCAGAGAAATGCTTACTTTTTACAGATTTTCTTCTAAATTTGCTTCACATTTTTTCTTTTCACCTTCCACACTTGTTCTCACTTTTTCATTTTTGCAGATCTTCTTCTTGTAAATCAGTTTAGCAAATCAATGTAGTCAAAGAACCGTGGAGTACTTCAAAGAAACCATTTTGTCTTGAAGCTAAATCAGACAGGCCATGCTGTACATCTATCTACAGATCTCTGTCTGAGACAGAAACAGCACAGACATGCAGTGTCCACCAGTTTGTTTGTCAAAGTCACAGCAAGTGATAATTCTTGCCATTAATGCCAAATGCCATGGAGACTATCCAAGAGGGGGAACAGCTTAAGCCCTGTTCTTCTAGCTGTGGAGCAGTGGAACTGCATTCTCCCAATTCTCCATCCAGTACCTTTAGGATAAGCTAGGGTGGTGTTTGTAATCTAGAACTAATCGTCCAACATCAAAGCCTGACCTTACTAATGCTCTTGTGGCTTAAGGCAATCAAATCCTCACAGCAACATTCCAGCATCTAGTATAAAACCTTTTCAGAAGTGAAAAGGCTGCAAAGGGGAACAAACTTGCTGCTAATGCTATTACTTTTAGAAAAAACAAAACAAAACAAAACATTGGGCGATCAGATGTCTACATACTTTTGGCCACATAGTGTATGATAAGTTTCAGTTATCATCTGGCAGATACAGGGAGGAATTATGACAGTCTAATTAAGTCTTAAGAATAGGACTGGCTTTTAAGGAGGTCCAAGATGAGCACAGGCTACAGCTATGAGAGAACCAATGGCAATTTATGTTGTCTTAAGAGAGACAACAGAGAAGAATAACACCAGTCCTTGCGACGCATTGAAATCCAGTAACAGAAATCAATCAGTAATCAAAGCATGGCATTGTCCAAAATATCTTGGTGTGCTGAAGCATTAAGATTGCCCTTCGCTGGAAGTAAGGCGCCTAGCCCAAACCTTGAAAAACAAGTGTGTCCCAAAACTTTTGTCCGTAGTGTATGGGCCTGTAAGCGACCTGATTTTATAGGTTCGTATGCATAATGAATTCCTTTCCATTGCCTCCTATCGGTGCTGAACAGGCCAATGGGGAGATTAAATGTGGTGAGAGGAAGAACTGCCTATTAATCATAGTTTAGCTGGGTTCTCCAGCAGCCAGGTAAACAAGCAGCTCAGGTATAGAAGTCATGGATGCTAATTCACCACACTACATACAAACAGTTCTTGAGTCATTTGTGAGGTAATTGCCTAAGACATTATATATATGTATTAAAGAAGACATCTCCCCAGGCTATTAACCACCTTAAAATATACTTATTCTTTCTCTTTCCTTTTCCTTCTCTCTCTCTCTCTCTCTCTCTCTCTTTGGCTTCTCCGGTTGACAGATCATTACAGAAAACAAGCACTGGGTGCACTGACCCTGTCCCCACTGCTGGACTCTAGACTTCATGCTACAGTGAAAACAAGAGTTCCAAGTATGACGTGCTTGACAGAGTGAGCTTTCGGCTCAGACTGCACGTCTGCCCCAACAATCTTTCACTTAGTCCGAAAACCCAGGGCTGATCCAGTGTCTGGAAGTCTGGTACACAGAGTATCTCTTTTAACACTCACTACCTACCATATAGAGCCACAGTACTGCGGAGAAGTCACCCATCATTTGTTTATACTTTGCTCTGAATCACCTTGTTGGTGCAGAAATACTATTTTATGTCAAACTGTTGTTTCTTACATTTAGTGGTTTAAAGAAATGGGAACAAATGATTTACTGTTGCAGGTGGAAAAGGCCCTAAAGAAATAAGGATAAAGGAGTTCCAACCACTCAGCATTCAGCACCACCAGTATACTGATCACCGCCTGATCATCTGGAATCATCTGCTCCTGGTTCTTCACTGGTTCAGGACTTCAGTTAGATGTGCTCTGTTATGCTTGAATGATTCATACATTGGTTACTGTGTGGCTTAACAAACAAAACACATTCCACTGAAACTGGTCAGGTTCAGGGACTGGACTGGAAATGAGAATCCTTCAGGAAGCCTGGAGAACTGTTCCTCAAGACTACATTAAAAATACAAGAAAGTCTGGCTCTCTGGAAGACAAAAATAAAGAAATGTGGGGTGGCTCAAGACTTTTGAACAGCATTGCTCCTTTAAAGGGTTATGTGTGAAAAACACACTTTGCTTTCTGTTTTCAAATAAGAGTATGAAGTACACTGTAAATATCATTAAAGTTTTGTGAATTCACAAAAGACAGTGTTTACATATTGTATTCAGCCTATTGCGGTTTAGTTTATTCACAATGAAATAAAGCATTTTGATTTGGGCACAATCCAGGGCAGCCAATCAGAGCAGAGGTCATTTGCATATATCTACATATGGTCATATAAACATAAATGACTATTTTCGGTACCTGAGTCCTTACAAATGTTGGTAAAAACTGGTGGTCTAAATGTTAGGGAGTCGCCCCTGTGGTCAGAAGACCATAGGTTGGAATCCCAGGACAGACACAGCAAGGTACTGTTCCCACAAACTGCTCCCCAGGTGCTGTGTTCCTGGCTTCCTGCTGCTTCACTTGGTGAATGGGTTAAATGTGGAGAAAGAAGTTCACACTGTGTGCTGTGGTGTGTTCTCACCTGACTATAAGGAGCCACTTTACTTTATAAATTACACTGACTGTTGAACAGAGCTAGTTTAGGTCACATTTTCCACCTGCATATATCTGACACTGGGCAGATGCTGCTACAACTGATGCATTTTTGAGTCACTTTCAGATTGCTCCTGCTCAATAATCGCTGAGCTGCCTGGATCAGGTGCTCAGGGGGGGAAATTCTGTTCAGAAGAAAATATGGTTCAAAACACTTCTGTTACAGTGATAAATGAGTGTATTGATTTTCACTTGGAACTGAGATTTCCATTATCACAGGGATGATAAGACAAAACTACAACATAGTGCTGCAGTCATTTAAAAGATTTTCTAAAAAGAGAGTGTACAAAAGAAGCTTCCTGAGAGAAGTATAAAGTGTTTATGAGCAATGATCAAAAGCTCTCTGAGCTGCATCTGAGTGTGTTTATAAGATACGGTAAGATGCAATAAAAACAGGTCTGTGTACTACCCCATTGAAGGTAAACCAAGAAATACATATATATTTCTTTATTTTCTGGATTTTGCATGTAGGTCTCTTCTCATGGTGCTGCTCAGAGTCTCTGCCAGTGAAGCGAATGGAATTGGTGCTGTCCATGGTGCTGAAAAAATATGAACGCAATTCATTGTAAAGTACGAAAAGGTTGCTTACTGGTATTCCCCAAATAATATATAATCCTAATAACAATAACAACAACAACAATAACGATAATAATGATAATAATAATAATACCTTTCTTTTAAGAGAGCAATATAGCTTGAGAGAAACCAAACTCAAAAGAGGGATGGATGGAAAGCAAAAACACAACATGGATTGAATAACTGACTAATGAAAAAATAATAATGAATAATACATAAAGAAATCAAAGGAGATTACCCTTAGATCTTATCATATCATTTGGTTAGTACTACAGTTAAAAAATGAAAACCTGACTTGTCAGAGGCCTATTAGAGTGTGACTGAGAATTAAATTTAGGATGTAGTTAGTTTAAACATGTGAAGAAGTCAGTACAGCGTGAGGCACTAGAAGTGAATAAGTCTAGAAATAATATATACTATCACATAGTAATAATATAGGACAGAATACCTTAGATTGGAAGATTGTGAGTTTCAATCCCAGCACATCCCAGTGGCACCACTGAGTTACCCTTGAGCAAGGTACTGTCCCCGCACACTGCTCCCTGGGCGCCCACTGTTGGTGGAAGCTCACTGCTTCAGTTGGTGAATGGGTTAAATGCAGCGAAAGAATTTCACATTGTTCGCACTGTGTGCTGTGCTGTAGTGTGTCCACATGTGATTATAAGGGGCCACTTTACTTTAGTCATTGCTTATCTTCTATTAAATAGGTGTATATAACAGCTCCCACACTACTCATGGGACACAGACCTGTTTTTACTGCATCCTACACACACACACACACACACACACACACACACACACAGCTTCTTATCAGCAATGACTGCAGGCACTTAAGCACTGAAATGTGACGCAGTTTGAATTTTGCTGCAGGAAAATGAATGGGGCCCAGTTCTGGCCCACACTTTCTCCAACTGTTCTCTCCAGCCATGCTTACACTGATGTACACACCATGTATTAGTCACATCAGTGACAGAGGAAGATAGCTAGAGAAAAAAACTCTGTGTGCATGTCTCTCCCTACATGATAGCGTGATATTTTTGGAAGCTAAAGGCGCTTAAGTTTTCTGCTCAAACTGGCAATCCAGGATTGTTTCCTTTGTTTCGCTTAGCACAAAAAGAAAGTGCCTCTGAAGCACGGCTGCTTACAAGAGAAAAAAAAAAAACGTATTAATCAGATGGCATTTTGCACAGGGCAAAGCCTGGGCGGATAAAACAGCCTCGAATAAACAGAGAATTAAAAAGCCATTATTTTCATCAATAACACTATTAATTTAAGACAGCACAATAATTGCGGTGACATCCAAATCTCTGTCTACGCTCACACATTTGAATCTTTCAAAACACCTGTGTTGATCTTGGCTTCCTTGGTGGTCTTTACAATGCTAAATGCAAAATTTAATTAGTTTGAAATGAAAGCGCGTTAATCCTATACAGCCACAAAACAGAGACATCAGCATCACAGCGGGAGGAGGATTCCCAAAGGAGCCCACAAAGTGATAATCATGGCCTTTGATGCTTACTGCAGGGATTGTGGACATTTGCTACTTGTTTAATCTCATCTGACAATTGGGACCACACATATATAAATAGACTATAGATATTCATGAAAATTATTTTTTTTTCTCTGCATTTTAGCCTCCTGTCGCTTTTGGCAGCTGAAAACTGAGCTTTTGGAAAATGCTCTCCATATGGAGATTTGCTCAGTACTGTTTTGTGCTGTTCTGAAATCTAATCTAACTGATGGCTTGTGAACAGGTCCTTTCTGTGTATTTGGTAATATTTTGAGTTGGTTTATTGCATTGTCAGAATACAGAATCCCTTCGTTTACATAATTATTTATTTCTAATTAGTAAACCCCCCACTTTAACACGGATCAGCAGTGGTGGTTTCAGTCCATTGCAGATTTTTCTGAGAAGCAAACTAATAATTGTTCGCAGAACAACTATACATTTTTTGGCACTGTCCAGAGAACACAATGAAAGCGCATCTTGGGATGGTGAAATATCGCTGTGCTCAGAGGTGGGAGGTTTGAAAGAAGCCAATCCGAGAACGCTATTTATTTCTCCTTGCTGCTGAATGGCTGCTGCCCTTTGACGCAGTTGCAGTCCAGAATGTCCCCCGTGGAGCGTCTCGAGTGTTCTCATGTTTTTTGTTTTGTTCTTCTTAAAGTCCTGTATTTTGATTACTGTAAATTAAATTAATTTATTCCTGCATTTATCTGCTTATACCAAAGAAACCGCCTGTGCATAAATTACAGTACAGTCTACACAGGGGTAACATCGGTATTTACATTCTAGCACTGCAGGAGTTCAGTGTAAACTGTACAGTACAAATACGGGTTTACCTTTACATTTTCTTTAAGGGTAATGTATTAAGCTGAGTTTAAATAAAACTAAAGTGTTTAAGGAGCATATTTGGGGGCATTTTTAGGGTTTATACTATAAAAATAGGCATTTTTAGGCATTATTTTTTAACCACATCACAACATCACGATTTTTCAAGATAAGTGGAGGATACTGTACATTTACATGCTAATTATATTCTTATGCTTGCAACATAACAGTTTCTGTACAACAGTACTCCATACACAGTGCAAATTAACATACTTGTAATGTTCTTGACGTCAAATTTGATGTCAAATTATTTATTATTGCATCATATAGCAAACAGAACTTGTTTTAGTATAGTATATAGATATCTGTCTACCTATCCAAAAGACTTTTACTGTCTGTAATCTATACTAAAACATTTTTGTTATTTATTATTTATTATATAGAGATAGATAGAGAGAGAGAGAGAGAGAGAGAGAGAGAGAGAGAGATAGATAGATAGATAGATAGATAGATAGATAGATAGATAGATAGATAGATAGATAGATAGATAGATAGACAGACAGACAGACAGACAGACAGGTAGAGAGAGAGAGAGAGAAAGAGAGAGAGAGAGAGAGAGAGAGACAGATAGACAGTCAGATAGATAGATAGATAGATAGATAGACAGACAGGTAGATAGATAGATCCTCCAGCATATTTAACAGTGCATATTATGTTTTTTTTTCTGTATAATTATCCTTCTTCTATTTTCCCAACCTACCCTGAGCAATTGTTGCCATAAAGTTGCCATTTTTGACAACAGAACCTGGTTCCAGTCAAACTTCCAGTAGCGTCTAACAAACCACAGGTGCTCATGTTTGTATTTAGATGGAATAAATGGTTTCTTCTGCTGCACAAATCAAATATTTTGAACTGTACTGCTCATTAAAGCTTCTTTAAAGGACCATGGACCACTTGCAACAGGCTACGGAGCATTTAATTATGCAATGACCTGTTTACAAAAGTTGTTTCGGTTCTATCTTTACTCAAGAACCCTTGAAGAACCTTTTTTATGGGTGTGGGCTACTATTCTCATATGAGCATTCTTAAAACTTATGCTGTGTTGAAGGAGAGACTTTTGAAAATATTACTCATGAGAACAGAGGTCATTTTATAAGTGAAGGGGAAAATGCCTTTTCACAAATATCTGGAAATGCATAAACGAGGCCTCAGAAGCGCGCTTTTCAGTTCAAAGCGAGTTTTGTGAAGTCAACTGCAGTAAACTGAGAACGCGTCGTTCACATCTCAACTTTAGAAAGGAAACAACGCAATTCACGCCACTCACAGAACAACACAATTCACGCCGCACAAAGCTGCGACCGTGCTCAGCAAACAGGAACCCCAGGAGTCCAGCGTACAAAGAGCATTCCAAGACTGTGCGCTGCTTGCAGAAATGAAGGCTAATGAAAATGATTGGACTTGTGAAGTGCTGTGAAAATCACCTGTGTCCCAGCAGCTTCCAGGCCCTCCTTATCAGGACAGTTAGCCTGTTCTCAGCTGCGTGAAGGATTCAGCTCATGTACCATACAAATCAGCCGTGAACCCACGGTGCCATGCTTTAATGCCATTCCTGCTCTGATCCACTGAATATTTGTCCTGTGATTTCACAGGAACAGCAGTCATTCTGTGTGTCATTGAGTGTGGCAAACTGTGTGAAATCAGATAATGTCCTCCCCTGCTTCACTGACACACAGCCCACTGGCTGCGGTGACAGGCCGAGGTCAATTAGCTGCACTGATTTCCTCAACAGCAAGAGCAAACACAGACCATTACCAGTAATGGAGTCTCTCCCTGTAGTCTGTTTGCACCGGCATTGCCAGAGGGATTGACCAGTTAACATCAGCTTTTTTCAACATGTGCTGTATGTCTCTCTCTCTTTCTTTCTCTCTCTCTTTTACCTTGAACGTTGAGAAGGATAGCGTGATGCGAGAGCCACCTTAGGCTACAAGGGAAAGACTTAGTCCATTACCTCAATCTCTCCAATACTGAGAAAATGACAATGTTGAAAGGTAAAAAGTCTGGTGCGACAAAGAAAAGGCTTGAGAAAGTTTCTGTAAGTGTAATTAAAGTGAACGTTCTTTTTCATTTTTCCTCCCAGTTTCCGTCTCACTTTAGTCAGGGTCAGTCCCCCCTGCCACTGTTTAGAATTTCCTTTATCAGAATCAGAATCAGAATCAGAATCGCGTTTATTGGCCGAGTATGTGAGTGAACACACACAAGGAATTTGATTCCAGTCGATGGTGTCTCTCAAGCACGACAGTATAAAACACAATATGTAAAGACACAATGAACAATATACTGAGCAATATAATATACAATAATATACAATCTACAATATGAATGTGTAATATGGATTTATATTAATAAATATAAAGATAAATTTTAACAAATGTATATAAGTATTATTTGCACATATAATATGTTTATACTATTTATAAGTATGATATACACTACTGGTCAAAAGTTCTAGGAACATCCCAATTTTTCAGTTTTTTGTATTGAAATTCAAGCGGTTCAATGTCTCATTGTTCATTCTGCAGAAATTCCTCCCAGCTATGCTGCAGAAGTTCCCATAAGTTGCGGCACTTATAGGCTGCTTTGCTTTCACTCTTCTGTCCAGTTCATCCTAAAGCAGCTCGATGGGGTTTAAGTCTG
>JBBPCX010000160.1:3990556-4025984 GCA_037974365.1 Hydrocynus forskahlii
TTTATTAAATAAATGATATAACATCATTTATTTCTTATGCATAAACATATATAACTCACAGTTTAACCTTTTGAACTCTGGGCAATTTCTGAGCGTTTTTGCACCCCTTTATTTATTGGGCTATAACATTTTAATTCCATAAGCTAGCCATTCATGCCATATGTTTTTATTTTTTAGAAGACCCAGAGCTACGTATTTATGTAATTATATGATGTGAAACTAACAAGTAAAATCTTGATATTATCATTTTTACAAGCAAATTCTAGTTTTCGCCTAGTGAAATTTTACTTTTTTTCTTTTATTTCTACATGACAGTGTTGTTCAGTAGAGATTTAACTTTAGAAATGTGCGGTGTAAAGGTCCGTAGCCATTGTTGTATAATTTTTTTCAAACTGGGACATTCTATGTCTTATTACAATATAAAAATATGTGCTTATTTCCAGACGGAATTTGAATTTGACCTTCCTTGGTATCATTTCAGTGATATGTGTATCATGCTTCTGTGTTACTCCTGTTGCGAGTTACGAGTCTGAGACTAAAGGTTACAAAAATGAACGCGAAATGCATTCATGGAGTTCATAAGGTTAAGTAAATGTTGCAGTATGGTTTTCTCATTTCAGACCATTTCTACTTCAACTCAGAGTAAAAGGCAATTGTTAGTTTCAAGTTAGAAATAAAAACAGACAAAACTGATATGAGATATGAGGTTTTGTTATGGCACAGACAATAAATATCATGTTTAATGTTTGCATCAAAACTCCAAAGTGCACAGACAAATCTTTGTTTTATTAAAAAATTTACAATAAAGCCTGGACTTCTTCTATGATATGATGATTAAAAAAACATCGTCACTAAATGATTTTACACACACAATCCATCACATACAATACACAACGCAAGCCCAATCAGACCCATTTGGTTTTGTCCCAACGAAGATAACGAATCTTTGTTGACCATTGTTGCTGTAAAGTGAGAGCCAGATTTGGGATAATACAATTCTTTAAAAAAGTGGAAGGCTGTCATCACTCAGTCTGGCTGCAGTCTAACCATGCGGAGCTCTGACATCTCTGACATACAGGTCAGGCTGCCTATGCTGCCTAGAAGTTATTTTTCCAGCTGTTTGTGACAGTGTTTATATCTGACTGTACATTTGTTTAGCATGTAAAGTCATAAAAGAAAAAAATTTAAATTAGGGTTGGGGCAATATTGCAAATCTATAACTTCGACACTTTTATACATAATATTAAATTAAATGGGCCAAAACAAGGCTCTGTTTATAATGAAACATTCATTGTTGGCCATTGTTCTTACTGACGATTTCCGGAATTTGCTTAGAAACGCATATTTGGGTTTAAAGAGACATACTTTATCACAATAATGATAAAAAACATTAAGTTTCCCACTCTTACTATTAGTTATTTCAGGGATTTATTTCAGCTACATCTTTAAATAATAAAAACATCCATGATTTCTATGCCTCCATAAACTTCTAGAAGTCAGGACATAATTCATATTGCTGAAACGTAATTCACTGGTTCATTGCCTGTGGGCAAAAATCAACCAACCTCACCCACCACAAACTCTGAACAGAGAACCTGCCATATATTTTGCCCTGCAGTGCGAGTCTCAGAATGAACCCAGGCTCTAAAAGTTTCTGCTTTTTAATAAAGTTTTCAGCCACAACACAAGGCCTATTGCAAAATTTACACTATAATTTGTTTTTTATGTATAGACAATTGACAGCGAAATCGCTTCCTTCCTCCTGCTTCATATCCATCAGTTCCTACATGGCAGTTACTACAAAGAAACGTCTTTTAAACTCCACAGAAAGCCTCTTCCAAGGAGCAATCAAATCCCGCCCTGTAGGGATACACATAAATGTTTGGATGTCCCAATTAATTTCACTTTTTTTCTACACTGGAAAGCTTTTCTTTTTTGCCAGGATAATGACACAGTCAGTGCACTAGGCTTTCTCCTTGATTAGCTGATGGAGGGAGTAAAAAAGTGTTCTTATTCCTAATTGCACTTGTTAGATCAGCATGGGGCAGGGACCTGCAATTATACAAGAGATGGGGATGTGAGGCAGCAGTGATAAAACCTAGAGCCGTGGAGATGCTCTTCAAAGACTAGAACCATGAGTTTGGTCAAACTAGAAAGAGTTTTGGACTTTTGGATCACCTTGCAAACTTTTGAATGACATTCCTAGTGCACCTACTGATGAGATTAATCACAATTTTTTCTCTTTTCTGGGTCATGTATCTGCATAATGATATAGGATACATTTGGAGACACTTTATAGGTTCACATTATCTCTTTCACAGATGGAGCTTAATATTCAAAAGTGTAGAGAGACCGTCAGATAAAAACGTCAATGTGCTGATTACCAAGCAAGGCACCTACTGACCCAGACAAATCCTCGCAGATAGCTATTATTCCCCTAAGCCTCCCCCTGTGTGTTACTCCATAAGTGACTGGTTTAACACAGGTAAAGACTCTAGTATTATAGCAAGTCAACAAGAATGTGAGCGGTGGATATGAGTCTCAAGTGTTTGAGATTTGGATGCTGTCTCTGTCCAATCTGGAGACCTAGGCAATGGGTCTTATCCTTGTCCCATTTTTCAGTTAGACAGAATTATACTGCATATCAGAGCTTAAAATATATGTCTAAGCACGTTGAGGTTTTTGGTCTCTGGTTGGTGTTCGGTAGGATTTGAGCAGAATTTTACTAGGATACCACTGAATTCAAGCAGGGTTTTGTGAGTTGAGTTTGAGAAAAAAATTCTGGGATTTGGTTTAATTGGGAAAGAATTTTGTCAGATTGCTGTTAGATTAATTATTGTAGGGCTATCGTCAGGTTGAGATATGTTGTGGGGAGATTTGGGCAACTTTTGGGCCACACTCAAGCTACATTTGCATTCAGAGAGAATGCTCCAAAGGTACAATCAGTTTCTGGCACAATTTCATTGGGATACAATTGGATTGGGACAGAATTTTATTGGGTTACAGTTGGTTTGGGATAGAATTTTGGCCTGGGCTACAATTGGATTTAGAGGGATTTTTCAGTGGTTACAGTCCGATTGAACAGAACTTTGTTGAATTATAGTCAGGTTGACAGAATTTGACTGGGCTACAGTTCAGGCAGACTTTTGGTTCGTTGGTGTGGGATGTGGAGAGAACTATGTAAGATATTTGTCTAAACAAATAGACTTTAATCAGTAGGGTTCAGATAAATTTGTTAGTTTGGGCTATAGTCAAGATGAGGCAGAATTTTGCTAGACTAAAGTCAGTCTCTGGCAGGATTTTGGTGGACTACAGCTGGGTTTGGACATGTTGAGATACAATCAGATTCAGATCAAAAGCAAAATTTGGTGCTGTAAGTCAGGTTCGGTCACACTTCTTGGGTTTAGACCCATTGAACGCTTAAAGGTGTTTACAGAATATGTGTCAATATGTCAGTTTGGAAGTTGGAAAACAATATGAGATGTTCTTTTGAGAGAGAAACTATGCTTTGAATGGTAAGAGTAAACAGCCTTGCCTGTTTGCCTAATGCCTACAGCCACTAAACAGACTTCCACGACTACCTCACAAGATTATTGGATTCAAGGATTTTGAAGCTGCTTTCCACAGCACTCGTCCTATCAATAAAATTGCACTTCCATCCCTCTTTTAAATGGGTGCTATGAGACACACCTGCTAGCACTGCAGTAATAATGGCACCTGTGGGTTCTCCATGAGTCACCAGCTATAGGAGGCCACAGTTGTGCACAAGGAAACGTCATGGATCATTACCACATTCGCTTCATTGCACAGCTGGAGAAATTTTCTGAGAGCTATATTAAAGTTACAACGCCTAATGGCTGTGGTAAACTGGTAAAAGAGCAGTAAAATAGTAATTATATCTCAGAGAAAGTACAGCTTTCTCCTTGATACCAGGTTAGAAAGCAGTTACATCTTTGATTTAAGTCCCAGTCCTGCCGACCTTATGCACTCAGTGTTTTTTGTGTTTTCCTTGGTCTGCCACACTTGATTTAGCTCACCAGGTAATTGACCTATCCATGCTCTGCCCACAAACGCATTCATAGCAACTCTCACAAGGACACACCAAAGCCTCACAGTCCATTAAAAAAAAACAATTGTACCTAATAAAAAAAAAAAAAAAAATGAAATCTTATATTTAAGTGCTTTGACCAAAACTACAATTTATTATTGTCATTATGTGACAATGTGTGTCATTATGTGTTTTCTTATTGAGTACTAATTAATTTCATTACGTGCAATATAATTTTAGCCTTACCATGTGAATATCACTACTGCTCTCTATTACATACAATAACATACTCCTAACCACCATTTGTGTTCCTAGTAATTCACTTAACTGTAATTTACTAATACATAGTATTTATACTCAGCATTGTGTAGATATCATAGTGTATTTCCAACCTGGTCTCACGACTTTTCATGCAGCCATCACAAAATACAATTTAATCAAAATACGTGCTGCGATCAAGATTTAGGGCTTTTTTCATGCTAGGACAAGACTTCACTTTTTCGTGCTAGGACAACGCTTAACTACCCAATGTATATTTGTGCGCAGTGCGTAACAGTATCTGCGGTAACTGGTGACTGTTGAGGTTAGGGTTAGGGTTAGATTTAGGGACTTTCCCCATCTCACAACATTTCAACCTGTTTTAACTGCTTTGCAAACAAAAAGGATTAGCAATCAACTCATTATTTCTCTCCTACTGTCCCTCAGTCACCAGTTAGTGCTGATACTGGCAATGTTACGCAGTGCACATTAAAATACATATGGTAGTGAAGCGTCTGGTTCTGAGTTGAACTGGAATTTGTTCTGCAAATCTTGTTCAGTCTCAAAAAAGTTGCTGTAGGTGAACTCACTTGGAGGTGAAGCATGGCTATTTCAGTTATTAAGTCCTTAATGAGCTGAGTCAGACCATTGTTCTGGGACTCCTTAGTATTGGCAGTGATATTTTTCCTCATACTTCGGATCCAGATACAATTCATGTACAACATTAGAGGAAAAGGTGATTGCACCTGACCTCTGCAATGACCTGTTGTCATTAACAGACCACTGTTGACTGGAGACATCTCCAAAATGACCTCTCCTTATCTGTGCGATGGCAGGAGGGGCTGCTCTGGAGCGGTCCTGTAGCCCGTCTCTCTTGGGTTAGTATTCAGGCAGCCCATGACAAGCTTGGCAGATAACAATGTTTACCTTGCTGTTTCATCTAAGCAGCAGGAAACCATTATTTACCTCGAGTGACTGTTCCTCAGAGGGAAAAGAGACAGCAGATGGAATCCCTGACCACTCCAATGCACTTTAAAAGGTGGCCTTGCATGAGCATAGATTTATGAACGCTTTATGCGTGCATAACACAGCACTAGAAGTCTGTCTCTAATTTCATGCAGGGTCACTTTGTGCACTCTCTAGACGGTGAAGGATATTCACCCAGAGGAACACACTTAATCTCCTGTTCAGCTTGAGTGAGTCCAAAAAAACGGGTAAGGTGCAGCTTAAAATCAAAATGTACTGACTAATCCTGAGGAAAATGAGCACCTTTTTATGCAGGCTGTGTAGGAGGGAATCCGGCAGATGAGCCATGAAGTCTAGCTGTGGGCAGACGCAGCAGAGAACAATCAGCACCAGCCTGCACAATATGACTGTCAAAGACAAGTGAGAGCACTTTCAACTCTGAGAGGCGGGATTGTGCCACATACCACCTTACAAAACTGAAAAATACAAAAAAAATGTTCAATCCTTTACATTTGCCCTTTTTGAAATGCAGCTAACAACCTAATGTGGGGTGAAATGTAATTATACAGCCATGAAAAAAAATAAGAGTCCACATTTCCCTTTATTTCTGTTCACTGTTCGTACAATCTGCGGCAGTGTGTGTGTGTGTGTGTGTGTGTGTGTGTGTGTGTGTAAAATGCACAGGTTGCTATTATTTTATGAACTATTGCAGTGTGAGCTTTGTAAAAAATAAGAAATGTCTCCATATGTGTTGTGAGTGCAGTAGTGTGTGTAGAGCAGCTTTTCTATGTGCTGTATTCCAGCAGCTTCACTCCTGATTCAGTTTCTGAAGGGATGAAACAGTTGTTGCAATTATAAAATAATGTAAGAGTGTTGTGTAGCGTGAATTTTCTCCAAACATTTTTTTGTTTGGAATTTTGAATCTAGTAGTGTATAAAACAATAGTGACATGCACATTTTACACAGACACACTGCCACAAATTACAAAAGCAATAACCAGAAAAAAAGTGATGTGGTCTCTAATTTTTTTTTCCATGGCCGTATTTAAATATTTTTTTCCACCTTCTTCTATAACAGAGCAATTTTTCAGCCATTCCTCAGTATTCATGAAGACCGCAATGACTTACATTTGTATCTGTTTCAACCTCTTGATGGCTTTAACATAACCACCTCACAGTCAGGCTGAAGCACAGCTGCCGTAGGTGGGCATTGTTTCAATGTTGTAGCGCCACACCCCCCAAAGAAAACAGTAAGTGCCCCTTGTGTTAGTCCAGTTCATTTAAGTTTTTTAACTTTCTGTTCACAGACTGATCACAAACATATCACATATAAGCACATTCTATTTTACTAGAACTTTTCTTTCCTGCTCGACTTTGTGGTCAAAATACCTTTTAATTATGTTCTCTTTTCATTCTCTTTTCAGTAACTATATTTATTTTTCACTATGACTATGTTTTTTTATGTATTCATGCGTGGAAAGCTCATGTGGTTCAAACAACACAGAACACAAAATTAAAGATGTATGCAGAATTGTAATCCCCCCTTGGGGTAAGTGTAGTTGGTTCATATTAATATATTTTTTTAAATAGTTTCATAAAACCAAAGTGTGTTAGGTTGTGTTCTCTAATTTCACTTTTACTTTGGACTATTTAAAGTGATACGTGAAAGACTGAGAGATTTCATATTCCATAAAGGCTCCAGCTCTAATGACTCTGGATCTACCTCTGCCTCTGTAGAGCACCTGTGGCACTGAACTTCAGCACCTTTGGCTTGTTTCTTCCCTTGTTGCCGTCTATGCAGCACCAGTGTACTTATCCTACGTCTGTTTCTTGCTTCTTGCCCATATTTTCCCTTTTAGGTCAGTCATCAGCCTTAGCTTAGCCTAGAGCATTGCTATTGCTTTGGCTTATTTTACCTTCTGCTTAAGATTAGCTTGTCTTTGCTTTTCCTGGCTGTAGCTGCAAGCTGTAGCAGCTGCTTCTTACCTGAGGCCTACTTTAATTGTTTTCTTTTTAGTAAAAACAAGAAGTCAAAAACATTTTTAATGGCTAGTCGGCTAATGAATATGAGTGGTCATGGACTTCTGACGTCTTATTTTAAAAGCATTTCAAATGCTCAAATCATTTTTGCAGATTCTTCTATTTGCTACATTTTGTCACTGGACAGGCAGTGTTCTTCTCGTCTCTCTTTAAGCGAACATGACCGCTTTTACCTACAGTTGCCTCTTCTTTCTGTCAATGAAGTTGAGCGCATTGTGTTTCACTAATTACTCGTAACCCTGGGATCTTCTCTGCTTTATTGGCTCTTCTTTAAATGCAACACTGAAGCATGGTTGCTAAGCCACACACATACAAAAGCCATGTTTTTATAATGTGCTAGCTTTCCAGTTAAATAGATTTTTCCTCCTCACAATGCTAAAAGTTATTGGATTAACCCTACTAAGGGGAAACGGGGATCCATACTGCACTTGCTGAAATCAATGTCACCATCAATCACAAGGGAGAATAATAGACAGAGAGCTGGAAAATGAAGTCGAGAAGGAGAAGCATTAACCTTGAAGATAACCTTGGAATCCACAGTGTCCATCAATGTTTGAAGGGAGTAGCTCATGGTGAGAATGTTTGTATAGGTAGGAGTAATCTTGGTACGATTATGTGGTTTCTTGATGCATGATGACAGAACTCATCCAGAAACATTAAATTCAAAGTAAGTGTAAAGAGTCCATTTGTTACACAAGAACACACCACACAGTGTGAAATGTTTTTTTTCTGTATTTAAATCGTTTACCTAAGTGAAGCAGCATGCAGCCAGCAACACAGTGCCCAGGGAGCAGGGTAGGATACTTGCCTCTAGACCAAGAGGTCATGGGTTTGAATCCTATATTCAGTACACCACCACTGGGTTCCTGAGCAAGACCCTTGACCCCAATTTAGGGAATGGAGGCGTCTGCTAAATGCTGTAAATGTAATGTAAATGTGTGTAGAGATGGTACCTTGCTCAAGGAAACCTCAGTGGTGTCACTGGCAGTCCTGGGATTTGAGCCCACAACCTTCCAAACTCCCTGGCCCCCAGTCCCACTAGGGAAGGCTCTAGTTTGATTCTGCTCATATGAGAGCGTACACATTGCTGTGCTGTTTAGAAATGCCGGCCGTGTTTTAGATGACTCTGTTCTGAACACGGGGATATGCTGCAGAAATGAATGGGCACAGAATAGCAGCCTCTATCACACTTGAAGCTGAATTACTGAGAACTTCACACTTCATTGGCTGCTGAGAGTTTGTTATTCCTCATGAATGAAAGAGGGTTCAGGCAGGTGAGAAGCGAATTGCCTACCCAGACTGTACTTTAGCAACAGATGGACTTTAAATTTCACTTTCAGTCTTTGTCTGAGCTCACTGATATCGTACCTAGATAACGGCTAATCAATTAGACTTGTGATTTCTCTTCTAATTAGATGCTGTGCTTCAGTGTATCCATACCACCCTACCCAATAAGCAATGTGGCGTGACAGCACTAATAAGACTACCAGGTCTTTAGAGAGACGCATAGCCGTTGAGTAGAACTAAGTAGGGGGGAAAAGCTGTACATCACGCATTAGTGTGATTTATTTTCATTGCACAGAGATGCTTACTGCCTTAGCACATTTTTTTTTGCCAAAACAGCTGCAAGTGAAGATGATGACTTTTGTTTCCATGGCAACCATTGTACAACTTTATACTTTTTTTTTTAGTTCAATTGGCGATTACGGCCAGGGTGAGCCTTTTCTTCCACTACAGCCAAAGTACTTTTGCCAAAGGACACTGCTACACTATACATGCACTAAAGGAAGGTGGAAGCCGTCGTGAACATAAAGACTTTCTTTGTCCATGTGCATTTTTTAAAACATCAAAAATGTCTGATGCTGGGGAGGAAGGAGTGAAAAATGGCCAAGGAACTTCAGTAAGCTGCAGTATTCGAAGTGAATCAAAGCATTTAATCTATATGTTAATGTTGCCAGGATGGAGTGATAAGACATTTCCAGTGCTTAAAATCTCATTCAGAAGCATGCTGAGAGTTGAATTAATCTAAACGTCGTTGTCAGAAAGATTAGCTTGGGATGTGCTGACACAGGTTTTGCCACAACTTTATTGGAATTCTTTAACGGGGAATACAATAACAGACAGCTCAGATAAGGGGAAGTGGCGGGAAACAAAAAAAATAAAAAATTAAAAAGAGAAAAAAACACACTTTTGGGCACTTCACTCTCTGAAGACAAACCAAACAACACAAAGCACTCTCCAAAGTGGTCGTGTGCAAAAACACATCTTCCATTGCATCCCGGCATCAGCTGCTCGTAACCTGCCCTTCCCTGTCACTGCAGGTGCAATTAAAAGGTTTGGTCCACCTGTCTGCCTCTGAGAGGAGTGCTGTTTTGCATGGTGACCAGGATGAGCTTGCTGAAGTGTCCTTACTGAGTGTCTCTCTGAGGGCTTTTTAATTACACCCTGTCACTCTTCGTGATGGGGCTTGCTCAGAAACACTGTAGTGCAGACCCCTGCAGGCAGCACGGGACCGCGCCGACGTCACGCGCACTCGTTATAGCCACAGACGGGCACGCAGGAGAAAACAGCGCTATAAATACACGCCTGGCAGGAGGCAAGAGAAGCGCTTAAAACGCCTCTGTGGGACACCATTTTCTCTGCAGATGGTTTGTATCACTGCCCCATTTGTGGGTAAGAAAGGCTACTGTTGAGCATAATTTCACGGTAGCGCCATCAGAACCTGAAATGGCCAAAAAAAAAGAGAGAAAAAGGCCAATTCTGGTGCAGGTAAGAAACAGAATCATGATAACAGGAGTTGCTCCAAATGAGAGCAAAGTTCCCAATAAATGCGCTATTACTAAAACAGGCAAACTGCACCCCTCCCAGCTTTACAACATGTTCTTTAATATCATCCAACAGAGTTTGAAAGAATTCCATTTATGGACACAAAGCTGTGAAAACTAGCAATTTTGATCTCCTCATGGGTGTGATGTCACAACCATCCCAACAACTCTATTGAGAATTCCTGGAGCAGCTAATCTGGTGGAAAAACAATTGGTAAAAATGTTCTCCTCTTCCTGGGGCCTGTCTCATGAAGCGGGATTTACGGATTAGCCAGCTAACCCCAGGCCTTTTTTCAGTCTAACCCTGGATTTTCTGACTCACCGCGGTAAATTACGTTTTTTTTTAACCAGTTATATCACAATGGCAACTCATGCCGAAGGTGGACCCCCAGGCTTCTGATTAAGGTGGACCCCTCTGGTACTTTTTGTTTACCCATAACATTTTCTTTGTTTCTTTCACGTTTACCCAAATAAACGTGAATATTGTAAGGCGGCTCTCGTGACAGCATGTTTTTTTGTTACTGTTACAAATGCTTTCATTTCAACATATTTACATATATGTATTTCTTCCCTCTTTAAAAAACAGTCATGTTTCATGTATGTGGCTTTTCATTACATGTTCTGGTGTACATACGGGAGGATTATTCACATTTTGTGAGAAAGTTGTTGGGTTCTATGGAGCTGAAAGGAGCAGGAACCCTGTGTCGGTGTGAGACAGGGCAGTGGCTGTCAGGAAGCAAATTTATTGTTGTGGCCTTTCAAAGAGTCTTGACATCTGAAAAGAAAGTTGTGGGCAAACTTAATAGTTTGGCACTTTGAACTCGACAGAAGTTGAGTGACAGTTTGAATGAGGCATGATATAAGGCGGCTAATCAAAACAGAGGTCCCAGGGCCATGACACACCGAGCCTTGGCCATTAGACCCCTTAAGCTGTCAGTGAGCGTTGATGGTTGACCTCTGGCTGTTTTCGGCGATTGGACAGGTTGACTGAGCGTCAGCTGCGAGAGAGCTGAGATTCAGTGCATGGGGGGAGAAATGAAAAAGCAATGCAAGCAAACAGTTTGTGCAGAAAATAGCCTGATTTTTCATTACCAGTGCAAGTAGCAATGTCTTATCTCTATGGGTGGGCATTTTTAATACTTTTGCTATTCCAGTGTATACATTTTTAAACAAATGATATTTAAAAATAGTGTTTCCATTATTATTACTGTTAATAGTAATGCTATGTTGTGGCATACTCTGATAAGACATACAATAAAGACTGGGATATTCACCGATTTCTGACTTTTGTTGTTGGCCTAAGAAATATAAACGGTTTTGGGGGGCAGCTCTAGCCCACCCCAATTGGACAGTTATGAAGATATAAGATATAAAGGCATAGCCATAGTCTTTTGAGAGTGAATTTAATTCTGAGCCTTCCCAGAAGGAGAAGGTCAGTCAGTACGAAAAAGGTACTTAAATCTTTATGGGAGGACACAGAAGAAAAGAGTGGCAGAGAGAGGAAGGATCCCTCAGTCTCACATAGATCTCCTCTGCTAGAGATATGGTCATCCGGATCAAGTCTTCCTTTCTCTCGCTCCCTCTCTTTCTCTCTCTCTGTCTCCCTTTCTCTCTCTCCCTCTTTCTCTCTCTCTCTCTCTCTCTCTCTCTCTCTCTCCCTTTCTCTCTCCCCTTTCTCTCTTCCTCTCCCTTTCTCTCTCTCCCTCCCCTTCTCTCCCTCTCTCTCTCCCTTTCTCTCTCTTCCTCTCCCTTTCTCTCTCTCTACCCTTTTCTCCCTTTCCCTTTCACTCTTCCCCTCTCTGTAATGAATCCAATGTCCACACTCTCTTTCTCTCTCTCCCTTTCTTTCTCTCTCTCCCTCTCTCTCTCTCTCTCGCTCTCTTCTCAGGTAGTATGTGTCTTGTGACAATATCTTTGGTATGACCTCATCATATTATTCATAACCTGTAACTACACTGACTATGTACTGTTAACAAATCTATCTCAGTCACTCTAAAGCAGTGTTTACATTTTACTGAAGAGCACTGCTTATAATTACATGTATACATGTAAAATTACATGTAACTTACTCTTTGAAACAAGTTGGTGTAAGATCATGACCAAAAAGTGCAAGTACATACGTATGAATGATTTGATGCACAAAATCTCCCTCTTATGTGGCCTTTTTCTGCTACTGTGTTTTTATATCATGCCAGTGTCAAAGGAACATAAAGTAAGTGCGTGTCAGCCATCAGCTGCAGTCACTGCAGTGTGTTCGAGTGCAAATAGTGGTAGACGTGAAGTGATGGCAAGCTGACAGAAGGCAATCGTCAGTCGGCTTTGGCTGGTGCTAGTTCTTCTGTGTCAGGTTGGTGTGTCTTGGCTCATTGAAAAAGTAGAGTTTAATTTTAAAGGACTAAAAAGAAGCTGTATACTTTTACAATCATTTTATGTGTCACAGCATATTCATTTTATGTGCTGTTACATGTGGACCTCAGTAAAAAATGTAGGGGTCCTTTAAGTTACATCACAAAAATTCCTCACACAACACTTATAGAGGAAAACAAAAACACTTCTGAAAGTTCACCTCTGCCCACTTGCAGCGAGCCATAGCACATTCGTTAAATGAGTTGCCAAAGTGAGAAGGAACAATGCAGTGCAGGGAGAAATGTAGTGTGGAGGCAAATAGGTCAGGTGGAGCGTTCCATTGTCAGTTTGTTAAATGCTTCTCCCTTACAGCATGGAAGTGCATTATTACGGAAACGTCCATAGTGTTAGGAGCGTCCTCTTTGGCTCAGCGTGCCTGCTCTTGCAGAACGAGGCCTCAGGCAATCGCTAAGATCCATCTGCCTCTGTTTTATCCCATCTGAAACAGAAGTAGGACAGTTCACCTCCAGAGAGTGCCATCCTTAAGTAACACTGAAACCAACCCATTTGTTGGAGTCATCTGTGTATTAATCAGGCTGTTAGGTTTAATTGGCTCATAACAGTCTTTAACAGTTGCTTAAAAGTTGTATTTGATAATTCAGTATTATAAGGCAAGAATTATCCTTGTACTAAATTACACATTTTTACTTCTAGTTTAGAATTTATGTTCATAGTTTATTTACATGTATACTTAATATGTCTTTTTTGTACTCTGTAAAATAAAGTGACAATAAAGTGTGCTCTGACTTTGACTTTGGCTGAGAAATCATTAAAGCTGCTGGCAGCTGAGCTCCTGTCAAGTTAAAGTGCAGGTGTGAGCATGTAGCAACACTTGAGCATTATCATTTATAACCATGGTGGATACTGGAATATATGAACTGATGGAGATTGAGCATTTGTTACTTTTTGCTGTGTCTTTTAATTTCTATAGCTTTTCACATCACTGGAAATTGCTTCTGTCTGCTATGTTTGTTAATTTAAAGCAACAAAAACCTTCATACTTCATACTTCAAGGACACTAAAGCAAACAGACACAGACTGACATGTTTATATATGTGAGTGTGTGCGTGTGTGTGTGTGTGTGTGTGTGTGTGTGTGTGTATTCCTAGCATCCAGAACTTTAAAGCCACTGACAGTGAAGTGAATAACACTGACTCTCTTGTTACAATGACACCTGTCAAGGGGGTTGGATATATTATATATTAAGCAGCAAAGTACAGTCAGTGCTTGAGGATGAGGGTTGGAAGAAGGAAAAATGGGCAAGCATCAGGATCTGTGCGACTTTGACTAGAGAAAAATTGCGACTGTAGGATGACTGGGTCAGAGTACTTTCAAAATGGCAGGTGTTGCTGTATTCTCAGTATGCAGTGGTTAGTATCTACCAGAAGTGATCCAATGAAGGACAATCAGTGAACTCAGGACAGGGTCATGGATGTGCATGGGGAGCAAAAGCTAGCCCATGTGGTTCAGTTCCACAGAAGAGCTACTGTACCTCAAATTGCTGAAAAAGGTAATGCTGGCTATGCTAGAAAGATGTCAGAACACACAGTTTGCTGAATATGGGGGGCCTCCGATGCCACAGACTGGTCAGAGTGCCCATGCTGACCTCTGTCTGCTGCTGAAAGTGCCTACAATGAGCATGTCGTGTGGACAGCCAAGAGTGTGTGTTGTTTACCTGGGGAGGAGCCAGCACCAGGATGCACTTTAGGAAGAATTCAAGTCAGCAGAGGTAGTGCAACATTTTGCTGGGAAACCTTGTGGCCGTTGTTTTGACACGTATCACATACATAAACATTTTTGAAGACCAAGCACATGCCTTCATGGCAGCAGTATTCCTAATGACAGCAGAATAAAGTCCCCTCCCACACTCCAAAAAATGGGAATGGTGTGAGGAACATCATAAAGATTGTTGACTTGGCCTCTATATTCCCCAAGTCTCAGTTCAATCAGACATCTGTGGGATGTGCTGGACAAACTAGCCTGATCCACAGAGGCACTTTCTCACAACATACAGGACTTTATGAATCTGCTGCTATAGTCTTGGTGTCAGATAGCACAGCCCATCTTCTGAGATCTGGTGCAGTCAGTGCCCCAACAGGTCAGAGCTGATTTGGTGGCACGAGGGGGACCTACACATTATTAGGCAGCACAGGTACTGAATGATTCTTTCAGAAAATAAACATTCACAGCCTATGCTGTGTACCCATAAGCAAGAAAAGAAAAAATGTGAATTAAGGCACAGTCCTGCCACACCAATGGTGTTGGTAAATAACTGAATCAGGCGAATGAAACTTTCTCCTGGAGGCAAAGGAGAGAATTCAGGATCTGTGGAATCTGTGGCTGATATTTTAACAGGACGACTATTAAACATGGTAATTTCCAGATTCACAAGACTATAATGAACAAGTGTGGTCTCAATAGGATCATAATGAACCAGTATGGTCTCAGTAGGACTACAATAACGCGGCATGGTCTCAGTACGACTATAATGAATCAGGATGGTCTCAAAATACTCAACATGTTTCTATTTAACCAACAGTGATTTCCTCTAAATGAATCAAGTTACCAACTGCACAGTCTCCCTAATAAAATGATCACTCTCCTTAGCGATCATGAATTATGATTAAATAGATTCCACCAATGAAGTAATTACAATGTTTTGACCTTCTGATTAGACCATGGGTTTAACAGAATGTCACGTTCCCCCATGATGCCCACATAAAGGCAGGGGCATTTACAGATGTCCATTTTATCTTTCTTTATTTAAACAGAGAACAAAAAAGGCACGAGGGCCAGAAAACCAAAACTCAAACCAATAACCAAAAGGAGACTGGAGAAATGCAAACACAAAGTAGCATGTAACGGTTGACCGACAGCCTAAACATGAACACAAACACAAACCCATAACTCCAAACAACACCCAGCTGTGACTTATAAACATGAAACAAGACACTGGACAGTTTCAAATTCAAAGTCCCAAACAAAAAATTACACCCTTGCGGCCTCTAGCGGCCGCTGCCTGTGGACGTCACACATAATGCATAGTATTATTTTTGCATAGCTTTTGTCACACTATAGAAATAAAATATCACAAGTACATTAAATGACAAACATTTAATATAGCTGTACTATTTTAAGGTCTATTTTGACAGCTAAATAACGAATGCTGCATTGCTTGTACAAATGCAAAACGTGCAACACCAAGATTCATCCTTGAGTCATCACAGAAGTTCTACTCATGATTGTTCTGATTATTTTGTAATTTAATTTAATAGGTAGAGACAACTCCACTGGACCAGGGATAAAAATAAAACATAATAAAATCATTTTAAAACTGAAACTGCAGAAAAAATAAATGATGATTAAAAAAAGCAAATGAGATCTTTTTTCTCTTTGTAAAAAAAATTAATAAATAAATAATGCATGAGATTTATGTTGTTTTTTTCTACTGTTTTTTTCACTGAGAATATAAAGTAGTTTGAGAAAGGAACAAAGGTATGGACAAAGCAAAAGGCCGGGCCTTAATTACATTGTTTGCGCTATACAAATCAACTAGCATTCAGTACAAAGGGTTAGCTGAAAGTATGCTTTGCGCTGCATGGCCATTGTTGAATACTCTCCGTTCCTGTTCATTATCTTGCTTTTAATTGAGCTGGAAATTAAAAACTACCTCTGTGTTGCTGCACCATTTTAAGTGCATTTATTTTCACCCATCATCAGGAGGTGCCGAGCACAATGCAATTATACATGCATAATTAGATATCCTAACATGATGGATTTCATGGCCCGCATTTCGCTCCACGCCAGCTAACGCGAGCCGACACTGAGAATTCCTCTTCATTAATCCCTTCTTGCGTCCTCTGCGACTCCGACCTCGGGTTTCTAATGCGAGGAAGTCGACCCCACCCCTGCTATTCATTTTCATCTCATTACACCACAACACAACTTCATCATGTTGTGATAGTGCTGTGCGCAGCTCCAATACTGTGGGGCGTTAACGCTAGTTGTCTGCTGTAGGGACGTGTCTATGGAAGGATGGGTACATGCGGGTCCCAGAAGCAGGTGTTCTATTGGCAGCTACATCGCGTCTCTCTGCATAGGAAGGCAATTACTTGAGCAAAACAACAATCTGGAGGTGTCTGTGGTGACCAGCTGAGCTGCACAACCAAACCAGAAGAAGATTTCCCAATTAGTCTCTTGCCACTGAAATCACCTGTGGGGTTGATAATTGATGGGACAAAGGTGGAGAAGAGGCGCAATCGTTCTGTTTATCCAGTCGTTTCATTCAACCCCATCAACTCTGTGCCTTCAATAGAGAGTCACAGCTCTGTTTTAGGGACCTGAGGAGCAAGATTACAGGTATATATAATACTGAATTTTAGAGTGATTAAATGGCACAGTACACAGCCATCATCAGTACCTGGGAATAACAGTAAACAACTCTTGAACAACTCTTTAAAGGCCAATATCATGGGAAACCAAATTTCCCCCATAAAAAAAAAATACTTCAGTCTCTGGCCCATCATATATTGAAACTAAAGCACAGAACGACTCATTTAATAGTTTATCGTAATGTCATGGAAGCCAAGGTGTTTACAGAAATCCATCCATTTGATAGGCAGCGCCGCCAGCTGTCATAAAAAGTGTTTTAATCTGCTCTGCCCTTCTTAACATAGGCTGTTTTAAAGGCACAGTGACAAAAACAGCATAAAAAGAGCTTGGAACATGATAATGTAAGAGTGGCAGTTTGTATAGTGTAGTGGATAACATCATTGTACATTTTGCAACAGACTGGGGTTCAGTTCCATATTTGGGCAAGCACATCCTGCTACACCAATAAGAATCCTTGGGCAAGACTCCTAACACGACACTCAATTGTTATTGGTATGTAAATCCACACAAACACCGTGAGTGGACCCCCAGAAAAAAACATGCCAAAAAACATGCCAAAAGGAGTTTTGCTTTCCTTATAATACATTTCTGTGGAATATTCTCTAAAGAACCATTTTTAGAAATTATATGTACAAGTATGAAGGACCTTTCTAACGTTTTATGAACCTCCATCTAATGTAAAGGTTCTACACTAATTGGTTTCATATAAAACTGCATGTCCAAGCCAAAATCTATTTAGTAACTTTTTAAGAGATTTGGCTTAGTTGTTGAGGTTAGAACGTCTTGCAAAAAGAAGGAAATACGGGTGAACATATCAAAGCTCAGAAAAGTCTCGCAACTTGGCTGCGCCCAACACACCACATGTGGATATGTTATTAGTGAAAAAACGATTGTTCCACATTATAAGCTGCCTTCTGTTTGCACAACACAACCAATTTGCATTTTGACTGAAAATGAAACGCTGAGTACTGCCACAGTGTCACAGTAACTGAAGCCCATCCCTGAGATGACTTGACTGTGTTGGCAAACCTTCATCTGAGCCTCACATAACCGCTCCCCTGTCCGCTATGCCAGATGGTTCATTTCTGTGTATGTTATGTCAGGTCGGTGCCAATTTTTTAAAAGGATTTCTTCAGATATGCAGCCATGTATAAATTGTTGACAACTTTAACTCATTTTACTTTCACTGGACTCATAACAGCTGAAATGTCAAGCACTTCACAGATCTCCCTAACTGTCACTCATCCTGCAAAACAATGCATTTATTTATAAAATCTGATGTGCTATCTTTTCACAAAACAGTGAAAAAAAAAAAACCCTTCACATGGTGATCACCTTTCCTGATTAACGGGCTGTATTTGGAACAAACGGTGGAGAAAAGATTGGAACATCACAAAGGTCTAATTTGTCAGTGAGTGTGATGCTAACAGAGGCTGCCTTTTCAATTGTAGTCTTGTTTGCTGGTGATTTTCTCCTCAGTCGATCTGAAACATCTCTCAAAAATATGGCCCAATATCTCAGATTATTTGTTTTTTCTTCACAGCTGCTTAAGCACTGTTCTTTATACTGAATTCACGTTAGACAACTGAGCCTTCTAAAAAGTTAGTGTTGCAAAATAAGTATACGGATACTTGAATGTAATGGATAAACAATCTGCTAAGCACAATACAACAATTATATGTGTGTGTATATATATATATATATATATATGTATATATATATATATATGTGTGTGTTCGATTGGTGCAGTGTCATTGAATGTAGATAACTATTGTGGTGATGATGTGGGACTATGTGCTGTCATGACAACTTTACTTCAGTAATATAACACTATGATTACCACTGTTCTGACAAATGTACCCTAATTATTCATCATGACATCGAATAATATTACAGACATCATGACACTTGCTGTTGATGATAGTATGACCTTGTAATATTACTGGACATATTATGTCACGACAACTCATAACAGTTATGACATAGTTATGTATCAGTCATGTCATAGTTATGTATGTATCAGTGTTTTCCTACAACTTTACATCCAAGCCAAGAACCAATTAGGAACTAGGCTTTTAAGAGCGTAACTCTCTTAACTAAAAAGTTTGCAGGGAGCAGCAATAAGAACATTCACAATGTCCTCAGGGTATACAGTTTTTTTGTATTTTAAGAGTATGCGAAGTATACTTTTCAGTATTTTTCATCGTCTTGCTCTTACCAGTTAGACTTTTATGCAGACTATTTTGTATCACCAGTAAGAAAGTACTGTATCAGAAAGATATACTTTTGGATATGCAGAAGTCCTTTTCCACATGTAACGTTTTTCTGGCTTAATGCTGTACTGCAATTTAATAATTATCATTAATACGCAATATACATTAGATGTAAAAAAACATGGGTAAATGTGTATGACATATGCTTTAAAAAATGTTAAGCATGCTACAGATTTGTTGTTGTTGTTATGATTTCACTTAATCAGTTCATTAAAGACCACCTCAACTGTAATTACATTAAATTAGAGGAGCTCTGTGACATTTGCTTGTGGAGCTGCTGCTCTTGTTTTTTGTACATTATGTGCAGGCGAGGCACTTGTAAAATGAATCTAAATGTCATCCTTCAGTGAATGGGCATGCATTTTTTGTTTCTGAGCACTGACCATTTGAAAAGGTGATGAACATTAGTTTGTGAGACATTTAGCTTGTAGCAACAATTACTGATTCAGTGAACAAATATTAATCAGTGTGGCTATAAACAAATGATAGTATGCGCATTTCTGTGGTCAGGGGCATGTTTGTTTGGGCAATAACACAGAAAATCCCGACCACTGCATTCACACATATTCTGGTTAAAGTCAGCCTGTAACTTTACTATCCCTGACAGATGTAGCAGGGTTACAGTACCAATACCCACACTGCTTCGTCACTATTTTATATTTATATCACTGTCCTCAGCTTAAATCATCGCACTATGAGATATGATGGGTTAGGGTGGTTAGGGAGTTGCCTCTGTGATCAGAAGGCCTGTGGGTTTGAATCCCAGGACTGCCAATGGCACCACTGATGTTCCCTTGAGAAAGTTACCGTCCCCACACACTGCTCCCCAGGTGCTGTGTTCTTGGCTGCCCCCTGCTTCACTTGGTGAATGGGTTAAATACACACAACAAATGTCACACTGTTCACACTGTGTGCTGTGCTGTGTTCACGGATGAAAAATGAACGCTTACACTTTTCCCTCCTTTACTTTACACTGTATGTCCCTTTCATGCACACCGTTCAATGCAGCTTTAAACTGGGCCATTCATTGTTTAAGTGTTATCTATGTGATTGTCATTTATAGCACTTTTTTGTGTTCATGTTGCTTTCAAATGGAGAATAAAGACATAAGAGCTGTATGTTAGTAGCATCAGCAAGTGTTTCCAGTAGTCCAGGGTGAGCTTCTAAGAAATATCTAGTGACTTCTGTCCTAGATATAACATTTCTAACTTGACACTCTTGAGAGGAATGAACTTTTTAATTCCTTTTTTTCCACTATCAAGCGGATTTTTTCCTATTCTATAGAACCTCACAAGTACACATTTGTATGATATGAAAAGCAGCCTTAAATGTAGACAGCGGATTTGTTTGTTAGATGGGGAATGGAGCTGCGATGTCCTTGAGAATAATTAATGAGCAGCATAAAGAGGCAGAGTTAAGACAAGATGCTACAGGTGAATGGGGTCGTTTTCTAAAGCAGATGTCACAATTAATCTTTGTCGGCTGAACACAGATATTCCTAAAAATACTTTTTGCATTGGAGCATTAGTAAAAGCATTTATTTAGTTATTTATTGTTATTTTATTGTTATTTATGCATTTATATATTTTTTAAATCCCAAAATCCAGTTCATAAATGCACTTTGTATATATTTATAAAAGAACAAAATAACAAGTACTGTTTTATGCAAAATCAATCACATATCCATCTCTGAGTGATATATTAGAAGATCGTGCTGTAAAATGTTTCAGAATATGGTAATTATTCTGTAAAATTTCATGAAGTCAGGTGTGTTTTGGTTACGAAAGTTTGGCAAACAATTGACAAAAGCGGTTTTGAGAAGGTTTCAGAGCTGCATCACGTAGAGGTGTCAGAGAACGTGCTCCATTTGCGTATTGTTGTCTTGAGTAGAAAAGAAATAAACTTTCTATTCTCACTATTCTAGTGAGATTCTACAGGAAATTAGCTCAGCTGAAATATAACAGCTTGAATTTTTTTCATCGGCAGTTGCTCCAATGTGAGATTTGTTGTTTTAGCATGTCATTTGTACTCTAAAGATATGTTTGGTGTCTCAGTTAATCAAATAGTCTCACATTAAAACAAAGAACGGGTTACTGCCAGTTTTGTGATCCTAAAGACTCGTGTAAGTGTCTGTACCTGCTATAATGTCCTGTGCAGTCAGTTTTATGAGCAGTTCAGAATGTAAACTGTTGTGATCAATAGCTGCATTCTGCTGGACCATACTGTGGTAATTGGTAGAATAGGTCATTCTACCTTTCAGTAGCTGAAATTCATCATTGACTATTTTCTTGAAACTTAATGTAGTATCATATATGCAAAATGTCCCATACGTGCGACTTAAAAAGGGTTATCTTTTCTTATCATCTGTTATGATTGATTTAGATTTGTCTATCTTTGTTAAACCAGCAGTCTTAGAGTAACATTTATTTAACGACTAATAAACATGTAAGTAGAGTTTTTGTAAGTAAAGTGAGAAGTATCTGGATTTTCTTTAGTACTGCACATTTGTTAGAGTGAATGGTTTCAGATCAAACACATAACACATCACATGAATCACCCAGGTGTAAAATTAATTATTCCCAGGTTACTTACTAAAGCAACACATTAACCAAATGTTATTGATGGTGAGATTCAGCTCACTGAAGTGTAGTGAACATCACAGTGTTGTAGCCACCACAAACTTTATCCAAGCACACTGGAGATGCCTAACCGAGGTTCTAGGAAAGGGGTTCGCAACTCCACTGCTGGAGGACCATTGTCCAGCACAGTTTGACTCTTTGCTCAAACACACCTGATTCAACCTGATTCTGTTAACTGCTGTGCTAGGTTTAGTGGATGTGCAGGGGAACTACCACCTGTGCTAGGTACCAGCCCTCCTGTACTGGAGGTGAGCATCTGTGTTCTAGGACATCACTGAACCACAATGATAGCCATTCTGTACAAATGGAGAGCCTCCCAGGAGCAAAAGCCACATTCATGGGAAATAAAAAGCCTTTCACAATAGAAGCATTAAACCAACACTCAAACATGGTGGTCATGGTGGGAGGTGAGGACTGCTTTGGTGCTTCCAGGCATGGAAATCTTGTCACAAGGAACAATGGATTCTGTTCTGCATCACAGAATTCAGGTGTGTATTTATTTGTATATAAATTGAAGCTAAAACATAATCTGGCAATGCAGCAAAATAATAATTCAAACCAAAACAGAAAAGCAAGTCCGCATTTGAATGTCTGATGAGAAACAAACCTAATTATTTGAAAAAGCCTAGTCTAGGTCATATAGAGTCAAATAGAGATGCTGTGGCAAGGCCTAATATGAACAACTGATACTTAATATATGTGAATTAAAGTATTTCTGAATTAAAACCTAGGTGTGTGTATGATTTATATGTTTTGCTTATTTATATTATTATATGTGCCTTATTTGTGTGTTTGTGAGTTTTGTCTAATAGTTACCATTTGTCTAATATTACTTTTATTAAAACCCTATATGTAAGACATATAGAACAATATCTATAAAATTCATTATATGGGTTAGAAGAATGACATTAGGCATGTAGAGCATCACCACTTATTTAAGTTACACACATGGTGAAACTCTTAATAATTATTGTGAGGCTGTTATGGACCCCACACTGCTCTTGGAAGCTGGAACTGAATTGAATCAGTGGAACCTGCTTTTCTTGCACTCTAGTATGTGAATATGCTTTCAAGGCCCACATGGGGGTCATTAGCATACGTTCATCTGGCTCAGTACATGTTTCCTCACAGGTGAGGACTACAGAGGAAAGCTTAAGAGGATCATTTGTATGTGCCAGATGTCAAGTTCACATAACCTGGTTCTTTTCTTTATATCCAAGCGTGTGTAATTTATCCTCCCCAGGGCCTCTGTGTGGTGCGATATAGTGAATTACTGACACTGGGACACAGGGGGTGAAGGATTGTATGATGTTCTTTATTATAGTGTGGTGATAAATTCCATCATCAGGTCCTCACTCTCCTTTTGTGAGCTAAAGAGGCTTGGGGGTCTTGTTTGAAAAGGCTTTAAACACTGACTAAACATTGACTAAGCTGGACTTTACCTTACTTTTTCACCATGGGAGAGTGTGAAGCTAACCCTCTCAACCTGCTCTTCGATCAGCACACACTTTCATCAATATTCCAATCAAGCAAGAACATTTCAGTTCATCAAACAAAGCAGGTGAAAACGGCAAGTAGCCAGATGATTTGAAAATTGATCAGTCGAGATTAAATTTATCTCTCAATGTCAATGTCATCGTCCCTTGCAGTTAATGTCAAATATTCTTTTGTGGTTCAGTCATCAAGAGGCACATGGTTTGAACATCCAATATCCTTCATATTTCTTCTTCTCTAATAGCTTTATTGCTCATCATATCCATCACAGAGGAGAATTCAGCCATACACAAAGGTCTGTAGGGTCCATAGAACTGTCGATTTCCTAGAACACTCAGATAAAAAAAATTTTTACTGCAAGGGATCATTGCAGTCTTTTAGTAAAGTTTGAATGTTATATTCAATATAAATTCTGATATTAGATCATAATCTGATGTATCTATAAAAAAAGTAAAATAAATTTTGCAAGAGGTCCAAATAGTAAATACACTATATGGACCAAAGTATTGGGACACACCTGATTTTCAAGGTTTGGGCTAGGCCCATTGCTTCCAGTGAAGGACAATCTGAATGCTTCAGCAGAACAAGACATTTTGGACAATGTCATGCTTCCAACTTTGTGGACACACTTTGAGGAAGAACCTTTTCTATTCCAGCATGACTGTGCCCCAGTGCACAAAACGAGCTCAATAAAGACGTGGCTGGATGAGTTTGGTGTAGAAGAGCTTGACTGGCCACACAGAGCCCTGACCTCAACCCCATCCAACACCTTTGGGATGAACTGGAACGGGGATTGCTCTACAGAATGAATGGGCACAAACTTCAAAATCTTGTGGAAAGCCTTCCAATAAGAGTGGAAGCTGTAATAGCACCAAAGAGGCGACCAACTCCATATTAAAGCCTATGGATTTGAATGCCATGTTATTAAAGGCCCTGTTGGTGGTCAGACGTCCCAATACTTTTGTCCATATAGTGTAGTAGATGCAGAACAATATAGTCCTATATTTAATAACCGAATAACAAGTCTGCAGTTCAGGGGATTGAGCGGATGGCAGAGAACCACAGTGCTGAGGAATTTGTGTTGATGGAAGGACATTAGATCTAAAACTCTGCCAGATCATTAGCTGTGTCACCCGCTCCTGAGATGCCCACTATTTATGCCAGCTGCTCTAAAACCTCAGGATTTTCCCCCTCATTAGTGAGCATGTGAGTGAGCATGTGTGTGTTCATGTGAGATACTGTACCGCCACACGTGATAAGTCTCACCCCCCACTTGATGCCATTTGTTCACATTTCGGGTGTGCCAAGACACTCACAACGAGCAGCAGGTTTGCTTGTTTGGACACACAAGAAGTCCTGGTAGGATCTCCAGCCAAAACGGTAGACGCACCAGGCTTATGATGTGACTGGCCAAATAACTGATCTGCTTACACAGACATGAAACAATACCGTTCCTTTATTCACCGGCATTTCAGAGCCCATGCATAATGCATCAAAAACATGCATAATTTAGGGGAACAAGCAGAGGATCAGTCTGGTGCACTGCCAAAGCGTATTCATCCTCGTGGGGTGACAAAACAAATTCCATCTTGCAGAGACAGATGGTGAACAGGGTAACACGGTGCCTCTTATCCAAATTGCAGGCACTTGAGTTGAGGTTGTCATGGGAACCAAGGGGAAAAAATGAAGGAAAAATAAAACATTCCCAGTTTCGGTTTGAGTTTGGTCTTGGCAGAAGTGACAAAAAGATACCTGAAAGTCCACAGGTGTCGTTAAAAACTTCGCATTCCTGTTTGTGATTCCCATTCCAAAGTCAAGTACTTTTGTAAATGGTGGAATAGGTCACTTTATACTCACAGCTGCACATATTTCTTCCCAGGATTAGATTGGCTGGGTGATTCAGTATACCCTACTAGGGTTTAATGGTGTGCCACCGAATAAGGCTATAATAATACATTAACTGAATTGACCATGGCTGGAGTTCCCTGTTTTAACTCTTGAGGAAGTCTTTCTTGAAAGTGAGACTTTATCCTTATCACTTTCGCTTTACGTCCAGTGGGTGAGATTACAGGAGCCAATGGAATAAATATATAATCTGTCTTTGGCACTAATCGTGTGATCACTGTTTGCCGCTGCTGTATTTGTCATCCTCTTCTTTGGAGCGGATTCGTTGATGCTGCCTGTCAAGCTCCGTTTTTACCTGTTTTTTTAAGCCTGGGGGCATTTTAACGTTGGCAGTGTGACGTAAGATAAAGAAAATATGCAAATGTCACAGACATGCATTCATCATGGCGTCTACACACTTTATGCACCATTACTGCAGTATGATGTTCTCTCTCTCAGGTGAATGCTCTCTCTCTCTCTCTCTCTCTCTCTCTCTCTCTCTCTCTTTCTCTTTTCTCTCGGTTTTACAACATTAGGTCCGTCCAGCTAGAGTTTGAGGAGTGGGTGGACGTTCCCCTCGGTGAACCCGTAGATAATGGGAGGTGTCACAGCAACTCTTTTCCTCTTGTTTGTTAAGTTCACCTGAACTGTGTTGGGCATTTTTGTGAGTAGCAGCTATATTGAGAACTATAGTGCATCAGGTCTAATGGTTAAAGAGTGGATGCTGTTTTCTGCCAGCTATGATCTAGACCACAAAAAATCCTGATACTAAATGTGGTGAGTGTTTAATAGATATGTAAAACATCAGTTTATTCCAGCACCTTTAAAACAAAATTTATGGACACTTGATCAGTGTTTTGACTTTTTACTAAATGCATTGGACGCAATCTAAGAAAGATGGACTTTAGTTCAGCTTCTCCATTCTCACACTGCAGTGCTGCCTAGTGCCCAATCCTGTCACCAGCAGCACACCGTTCCAAAACAATTGTCTCTGGGCCAGCTGAACCCATCCAATCCATTCTGGGCACAAAAAGGCTTTGATTGGATAAAAAAGGAGCAACTTAAACAAAAGAAATGCTAATACAAATAAAAGCTTCTGCATCCAGGAGTAAAATTCATTGTTTCCTAGACAGGCAACCAAGATATGGAACATTCAAATGTCAGGATATCCGTCATGAGCATTTACCTGATTTGTTTTAGACAATAAAAATGTAAAATGCAGAATTAGTTGGCATTATCGTTGGTTTTATTTAGCAATACAAAGATTCTGTAAAGGTTACTATATCTATGCTATGTCAGTTATCTACATTTCAACCTGTGTGGCACAGTTGTGTCATATCTGCATGTAGCAGTGTAGCAAAAATGTCATTTATACTTTGCTTGATCAAAAGAGGTTCTGTACTTTTTGTGGCATCCCTATCATATTTGTAGTAGGTGCTGTATCTTGAAGGGAATAGGCAGCTTACTGTGATAGGTATAATGTACACTATATGGACAAAAGTATTGGGACACCTGAGCATTACACCAATAGGAACTGTAATGACATTGCATTCCGATTTTGCAGAGTTTCTATGGGAGTCAAGTTCTTCCACACTGAACTCATCCAGCCATGTCTTTATGGAGCTCACTTTGTGCACTGGGACACAGTCATGCTAGCGTAGAAAAGGTTCTTCCACAAACTGGGTCCACAAAGTTGGAAGCATGGCGTTGTCCAAAATGTCTTGGTATACTGAAGCATTCAGATTGCCCTTCACTGGAGGTAAGGGACCTAGCCCAAACCTGAAAAACAGGTGTGCTTCAATATTTTTGTCCATATAATGTATAAAGTGTCATGTAATAGGTATATAGTGTAATGTCACGTAATGCAATGCAAAATGTAATACAAAAAGCAGAACGTGAACTGTAATAGTGGATGAAAAATGCCAGTCTGTGCCAGCTTTTCGTGCTGCCAGGTTTGAACACAATGCTTGAGGTCACGGGCTGTTGCTGTTTGTGTAATATTGCGCAGGATATCACTGAGGAGAGAGTCTAGAATACAAACTCAGGTGAAATGCTTTTGGTTGCTGTGCATGCAAAATGGTGCTATACAGCATTCAGCAGTCAGCTTTTTATTTTGCACAGTTTTAATTACATCAAGAAAGGTTGTTCGGTTTATACTGGCAGGTGTCCAAAATACTGTATTTTATGAAATGAAAGTGAGGTTATGTGAGTCATACTGCTGTATACCAGGGAGTGAAAAGCCACTTGTAACCCCGTACGCTTATCTAAAACCACACATGTGAAGGGAGCCTTATTTGCTCATTAACAACATTATAACCCTGTCCAAGACAGATGATACATAATGCTACCTAATGGGATAGGTAATTAGGACCTCAGGTGATGCAAGGTGCATTAGATGTAGAAGTGAAATAATGAGCCACATTTACTTCGAGCTACATCAGGTTGTAGGTATTTTTTTGGCAATCCGTTTTACATTAACATAGTTATATTTCTAAAGAAATGAATCAGTTCTTTACTGACTTATGTACTGTCACTTGTAGTGGTGAAGCAAGACTATTAGGCCTTTAGTTTAGGAGGAAATGTCAAAACTCTGTGTTAAAAAAGAAAAGAAAAGAAAAAGAAAAGAAAAAAGACATAAGCTGGGAAAATGTCAGACATGGAGCATATGGAGTCATAATGAAATGAGGCATGTGAAAAACTAAAGCAACAAAGATGAGACATATAAAGCTGAAAAAAGCCCCACCTGGCACGGCTGTCTGAATGAGTGGGAGTATCGATCAAACCTGGACAAAGTCTGAAGTCTGGCTTGCGAAACTAATAACAAGATGAAACAGCTATGACATATAAAAGCATAGAGTATTGCAGTCATATCATAAACTTATCATTTTGTTTTAATAGAGACCCAGAAACAGGCATTACATTATCAGCGTGTGCCAGCTGAGTAAAAAGAAACCATTTCATTCGCTTCACAAGTAGCCTTTGCTGCTATAATCATTTTAGTTAGCCCCTCTATGGAATTTGCAATGCTATTTGAAAAAAGACAGAATGCCTAGAGGGGCTTAAGGGTTATTTTTGCCTTATTTCTTTATTTATGGGATATTTATTATTGTTTTTTTATCAGCATCACTGCCCAGCTTTTAGTCATGCCTTTTCCCTTTAGGCATAATGAAATTAATGTGATCTGTAGACCATCAGCCCTACAAAAGAAGAAGAGTTAAACTACATTTGCTTGCTTTGAGAAACAGCTAACTGGCACAGACAGTCCTCTAGTCCCACAGGAACTTCCTGAAAGTTTGATGGAGCTTTAATGGATTTTTCTTCTGGTGGCTGTGGCCACAGATTCACACAAGCTGTGTATCTTGACCTGAAAAAGTAGGTGTATTCTAAGTCTTGCAATTCCCATGATGCACCACGTAATGTATCCCAAAAAAAGGTGTTCAAGACAAACAACATGCCTAGATGTGGACTAGATTAAACTATCCATGAAGAACATCTGCAGAAAACCCTTTTAAATCTAGAACCTCAGCCTTAAATCTAACAAATTATTGCCTCGAAGTTCAGTGGGTGTGTGATGCCTTAAGCCTGATCATTAGAGCTTTAGCAGTAATTAATATTTATTAATAATGTCTCAACTTCTAGTGTTACTTTTATCATGGCATCTTATTTCTGTTCTACAATGCAGCTATTATGACCTCATTTATATAAAAATGGTCTAACAACAGGAGTCAGAAACTGCATTTAAATTATTAGGTATTCAGAGTCATTAAAACATGAATGTAAAAGAAAATTGGACAGAAGCCTCAAGTAAAATCAAATGTCAAATCTGCTGTTATTCAGTTTTTCCAACCTTTTGCCTCTTTAACTCTTCCATCCTTCCAGCCTTGAACACAACCGGTAACAGCTAGGTTTAAGTCTCCAGCTAATACTGTTCCCAAAGCTCCCACTGGCATTAAGTTCCACTTCAAGAGACTTTGATGGCTATAGAAAAAGCTTCATTCTGTGTAGATTTGGACGTATGTTTTGGATCGGTGTCCTGCTAGAAGAAACACAGGTTTCATTTGTGGCACAGACAGTCAAATTTTCATTTAAAATCTGCTGGTACTCCATGGAGTCCATGTTGATATAGCAAGGTTCCCATGGCCTCTGGAGAAAAAACAGCCCGTGAACACTGCAGATCGTCCTCTATTATTATTTATTTAGCCAGGTTTGTCCCTTGAGATTAGAGATCTCTTTTGCAAGGGAGACCTGGCCAAGAAGGCAGCAGCACGACCACAGCAAACAACACATTAAATGAATACGTTAACATTTTCTCACATAAAACACTTGCATGCAGACAAAGTAAATTGCAATGACATCACCATGGCTTTAAACTCCTTCAGTGTAACAAGGGCTTGAAGCTTAGATTGTAAGTCATTGTGAGGTGCTGAAAACCTAAAAGCTTTCTTGCCCAGTTCAGTTCGTACTTTAGGGACAACAAATTGCAGAACATCCATAGATATAAGATTGTAACTTCCATGTTTCCTTGTTAAGAGACAGGATAGGTAACAAGGAGTAGTACCCAGAATAGTTTTAAAAATAAATACATACCAATGACTAAACCGTCTCATATGTAAAGATGTCCAGTTAATTTTATAATAAAGTATGCAATGATGCGTAAGAGGACCACAGTTGGTAATAAATCTCAGTGCCCCATGGTCTACACTATCTAGCATGCAAAGACAATTATGCGAAGCGTTCATTTACAATACATCTCCATAGTCTATAATAGGTAAAAAGGTTGTTTCCACCAGTTTCTGTTTCACACATAAAGAAAAACAAGATTTATTTCTATAGTAAAATCCTAAAAGAAGTCTCAGGGTTTTTTTTTTTCCAAATTACAGAATATTCTCCTTAAAAGTCAATTGATCATCTATTAAAAATCCTACAAATGAAAAATGAAAAATGTTTTGGAGTATTGTAAAGTCCAGTTGCATTGAAAAACTGTGTGTCAGGTCTGTGCTATCCAAATAAAACCATCATGGGTAGACATTGGTATAAAGTGAGTAAAAAAGAGGAAATGTATATGAGTAAAAGAAATGAGTATATAGCCTTAATGAGGGTCTGCTTTTGTGAGACAGTTGTCAGTCCAGCTCAGGAGGCTAAAAAGGTGATGAGTGAAGTAAAAAAGTTGAGAATTTTATTCAAATCTATCCTTAAACTTAACAGGAGAATGACATGAAGAAAATTACCAACCAGTGTGTGCCATATCAGAATATAATCTGAATATGTTACTTTTTATGTTGTACTGAATACATTTAGATTGTGTATTCAGTCCTCATCCATCACTAAGTGTTCTGCCCCACTCTGGTAATGCAACACAACAAACAACCGTAACAGCCACAGCACAATAAATGTCACGTCACCAAAGCTAAATCATAAAAAGTGTAGGTGACCCCTTCTGCACCCAAAAAATGTCAATCTTCTAAATGTGTTGACAGCACAAGGAAAGTCAAAGAGACATCAACTCCAACAACCAAACTGAGGGAAAGCATGGCATGAAACCATTTATCTCTCCACCAAAGAATGTAATGATATTCCCTTACGAAGAGATTATGTTCTGCTTTTTGAAGTGCCCATCTTTCTACTGAGTGATTATTAAGTCATTTTTGTTCTATGTCCACTATTCCTAGCTGTTTATAATCATTCATATTAGTTTGAGCTGTGACTATAATTGACAGTTTGGCAGGTCAGGGGCTCCAGAGGCTTGGCGACCCCCCTCGGTACTGCTCATCAGTTCAATTCATGCTAATGCTAATGGAGGGAAAGCCCTCGTCCAAAGATGAAGTGTTCAGTTTCTCCCACACACACAAAGATGAATCAGCCTAGAGATTAAAACAGCATCACGTCTCTATTTATTACATAACACTGGATAATACTGCTTGACTATAGTCCAACCCAAGATCCAAATGTAGTAAAAATAAACAATCAGTTGTAGCTTTTTCTAGAACTTGTCTGCTTTAAGCTGGACAAGGAAATTAAAAAAATAAAAATCAAATTTACACCATTTTCCATCTTATCCCAGATGCACTTGATCAACCAAGATTTCAACATTTGCTTATTTAGTTTAGAACAGCTGTTTAAACTAACATTGATAAAAGGAACTCAATAGTCATTTATATACAACAAGTATTTTTTTCTAAAAAGACTTCATAATAATATCTAATAATAATAATAATAATATTGAAATCACTGGATGATTTAGTAACTTGAATCAGCCAGTGATTTCAGAGGCTGGCATTTACAGATGAGGACTGTGTAAACTGAGGACTGTGTTGTGAATAAAGATCTAGATGTGGTTTCAGGTGCCTTAGGAAAGTTTTGATGACATATTTTCACAGAAGCTCCAGTTCCGCAGCTCCAGTTCCAGAGACAAGAGAAACAAATGCTGTCTGCTGACATCCAGGTAAGTGGAAAACTTTGCTAAATTAGATTTTCTGCCAAACTATTCCTTAAATCATGATAAGACACATTTTTTTATTTTGAGATTCTCACTTTGAAGAGCAGAGATCTTCACCAAATCACCTGTTCTTTTCACCAAAGTTCAGTTCACCAAATCCTGTTCTTTTCTTATTTTTTGCATTTAAGAACACACACACACACACACACACACACACACACACACACACACACACATCTATATATACATACAGAGTTTGACATAATCATTTTAGTTTAGTTTTACTAGTTTTACTTGATAGTTTTACTTTACTTGTTTAAACTTCACTATGCTCATAAGTAGCACCCTTTTTTTTTAAGTCCTTTTTATCAGTGATCAGTTCAGTTTTATCAGTTCTCGCCTGCACTGTAAATGAGAGGCACCCTCAGTTTATTCCACTGTAAGGTTACCTGATTAATTGCTTGTTTGTTTGACTGGCTGATTGATTAAATGATTGACTGATCTATTAATGGATTGAAGGACCAATCTCAACGACTGGAGACCAGTAATATATCTCTACCAAGAGAGTCTGATTGAAAGCATCGCTGATGATTTGAGACCTAGTGTTCCATAGTGCCTATGGAAGTATTCATTTATTTAGTTAATGAGAAATATTTGAGTAATTCTGAGACTGATTAATCTCTACATGATCAGTGATATAAAAATAATTGCCCACTAAATTAAAAAGTCACAAAATTTGAAAAGACATTCATTACGCATCTGCTAAACATATAACTTTGAGATGCTTAAGAGTGAAGGAATTAAGAGAGAAAGCAGAGTGTGGCATTTTTTCATCCAAGGTTCATCAGCCTTGAGGCTTTTTAAATGTTCAAAATAGTTCAGACCGCAGAATGGTTGTATTTTGTATTTTGTACATGCCAACCTCTTCTGCTCAGATTTCTTTATGACACATCCTGGATGAGTCATGCAGCAATCAGCTCTTCTTAATGAAGAAGCTCTTCAAGATTTCAAGATTCAAGCTTCTTTATTTGTCACATGCATATTTATACAAGTACAACACGCAGTGAAATGTATTCCAGCTTGTCACTTTTGAGGGCGAACAGCTGAGGCTGTTTAAGAGACCACTGCAAAAATATTCAGTTTCTCAGGTTTTATCTTTTATAGTACTGAACAGTTTTGCCTTAGTTTTTAAGAACTGCTGACAATATTTCTCCCCATTTCCAATTTAAAATATTGTTCTTTAAAGCATAACTTTAAAGGAAATGACAAAACTTTAATATATCAAAGAAAACTAATCTCATGTTCACTCAAACAAAATGGCCATAATTACCTTTGACAAACTTCTATTTGTGTTTTACCATCCAACTGGTCACATTGCGAGAAGAGAGTGTTGATTACAGCAGTGTTTTTATACTTTTCCTCATTAAATAAGATGTGATTCAGGGGATCACTAATCAGTTCCTCATAAAGCAGAATGAGGTGGGAATTTAACAGACACTGGCATGGAATGGTTGTCATAGAGATGCTGATTTAAAAATAAATTGCAGTGATCTCTTATTTTTTTCCGGAGCTGCATATATTTGTCTCACTAGAAGGTAGGTGCAACTGGTTACTGTTATCTAACCAAATTGAACCAACCTGGTGACCAAACCAGGTTATGTACAGTACTGTGCAAAAGTCTTAGGCACCTGAGAAAATTGCTTAAAAGCTGTTTACTGCTGGGCAGTGGTGTTAAGTTAGTGTTAAAACACTAACATTACAACAAATACAAGCTACATCAATACAGTAAATGGTGGTGTTGTGTATGGCAAAGTGTTTCTAGACCTCTGTCCTCATGGAAGCCCAGTTTTGTCAAACCAGGTATTTGATTAGCTTTTTACTTCAGTAGATTAAAACAGGTGTGTTGCTAATGGAATTGTATTAATTCACCCAGTGGCTGGAGGCACTGAGCGGAAACCTATAACCAAACCTGTGTTCTTCTAACCAGCTCACAAAATATTGACTACTTTTTAGAAAAAAAAGAAATCTTGATACTTTTTACTGCTTTCTTGTCTGTTTACATTTTTTCTCATATTCAGCTGTGTTTTTGCGAGCAGAAAGAAGCCCACAGCTGATATAAATGACTTCGAACAATTTGCACAGGTACCTAAGACTTTTGCACAGTACTGTAATTGTCAACTGACTTTAGTCCTAATTGATAAATCATTTAATTAGACTTGCTATTTTATATTGTTCTGGTCTTCGTGTCTCTGTGTGTCTGTGCTGTTGTGACATAAGCACTTTCCTCCGGCATCAATAAAGTTTTCTGATAAAGTGACTTTTCACATTGCATCGTTGTTGTTGTTGTTGTTGTTGTGTGTGTGTGTGTGTGTATGTGTGTGTGTGTGTGTTTATACAAGTGTACATGGATGATATTGATTCAATTGATTAATGAGCCAGAGCTCTGAATGTTTTCTGTAATATTTTTACCGAACCTTTACGACTCAGCTCATGGAGTCAAGCCGTCCACTCAGACCTTCCACATCTTCATCCACCAGTCAGGAGCCAGCAAAGTACAGGTGTATGTCTGAATGCAAGTCATGCCACACCAGTGCAGAAATGATTTCTGCCTCTGTCTCTGCTTTGTGTGACAGTGACACATTTGGAATTGTCTGGGAGGCCAGCTGCCAAAGTCCATTTGTTTCAGGCTGCTGCCATGGCACAGAGTGAATTCTCCTTTTCCATCCCCTCCGGCCACAAGCTTGTGTCCACATTCACAACATCTCCCTGGCCATTATTTACTCAGCCTCAGCTGAGAGAGAGGGCATCATAGCAAGAATAAATTTGCTTTGCGGCGTGTGCTCAAGCAAAGCCGACTCAAATCTGCAAGATGGAAATGCATTACCTTGCTGAACACCACTGCTGTTCCAGTCACGAGTCGTGTTTCTTTTTTTTTTTTTTTTCATCTCCCTCCCTCTCAGACAGTATCAGGCCCTCATTACTTGGGCATTATAACGAAGCACTTCAGTGTCACGTTCTTATTCAACCTGTTCTCAGTCCTGAATGGTCCTCATCCAAAGGTCAGATGAAGAGAGGAGGATGATGACAGAAAGAAAAAGTGCGAAGGGAGCGAAGCTGGGAAATCCATATCCTTTGTCATCAATAACCACCCAAAGGTCAAGTGTAGTGATTAACATGTTTTACCGTTCTGAAGTGGCACTCCAGCTGGGGTTCATTTTAGGGAATTGCTGGAGTGACTTGAGCTGCGACTGGGTGATAATTAAAAGCACTAATGACTTTAAGAGGTGGAGGGAAGAATCACATGTTACCGAGGGCTGATCCGCAAACAACACCCTACCTGTCATGTTCAAAGGCAATTTACATCCCTCTCTAAAATGATGGCACTGTCAGCCTGGATCCCAGAGGGCTTTACTGTCACTCCCATTATCACAACCTCAGGTACAGCGTGACACACTCACATGCTGTCCCATCTGGATTGCCCACAAGAAAGGCATCTCACTGATGAACTCTGTCAGCCCAGGAGAGAGAGAGAGAGAGAGAGAGAGAGAGAGAGAGAGAGAGAGAGAGAGAGAGAGAGAGAGAAAATGAGAGAGAAAAACCGAGAGAGAAAAAACAAAAAAGAGAGAAAAAGAGAAAGAGAGAGAGAGAGAGAAACAGAAAGAGAGAAACACACAGAGAGAGAGAGAGAGAGAGAGAGAGAGACAGAGAGAGAGAGAGAGAGAGAGAGAGACAGAGAGATAGAGAGAGAGACAGAGAGAAAGAGAGAAA
>JBBPCX010000160.1:4027370-4060355 GCA_037974365.1 Hydrocynus forskahlii
AGAGAGAGAGAGAGGGAGGGAGAGAGAGAGAAAGAGAGAGAGAAACACAGAGAGAGAGAGAGAGAGAGAGACTGAGAGAGAGAGAGAGAGAGAGAGAGAGAAAGAGACTGAGAGAGAGCTGGAAAGAGGGTTGCAGGGACAGCATGAGGCGAAATGGACTGCAGTACATGTGCACAGGGGAGAAGCTGTTGCTGCTGTCAATTCCATGATCGGGTGCAAAGTTTTGAAAAAGGACATTTGCAGTTACTAATATGAACTTTTTTATTTTACAGATGGAACACATCATGTTACTGTATGCTGTTTAATAAACAACCCACAGTATTAACATGTTGTTGTAAATGAGCACATTTGTGTACTTATCCAGGGTAAATGAAAATGGATAGACTGGAGAAGAGGAAAATAAAGAATATTTTCCTAAGTTGTCTAAGAGCATAGCAACAGGAACATAGATTTATACTGCACTGAGACTGTAAAACAGATTCAGTCAAACTTCAAACTACAGTTTGCCCAAAAATGGAATAGTATGACGTAAACAGAAAAGTAAAGAAAAAAATAAACACTATATAGACAAATGTATTGGGACGCACTTCTTAGTTATTGAATCCAGGTGGCCCTTTATCTCTGGTGAAGGGGAATCTTAATGCTTTAGCATATCAGGACATTTTGGACAACGCCATGCTTCCAACTTTGTGGACACAGTTTGGGGAAGAACCAGCATGACTTTACCCCAGTGCACGAAGCAAAGTCCATAAATACATGGTTGGGATGAACTGGAACAGAGATTGCGAGCCAGACCTTCTCGTCCAATATCAGTGTCTGACCTTATAAATGCTCTACAGAATGAATGGGCACAAATTCCCACAAAAACCTTAAAATCTTGTGGAAAACCTTCCAAGAAGAGTGGAAGCTGTTATAGCTGCAAAGGGGGACCAAATCCATATTAAAGCCTAGGGATTTGAAAACAATGTCATTAAAGTCTCTGTTGATGTAATGGTCAGGTGTCCCAATACTTTTGTTCATATAGTGTACCTCTTTTGGAAAGTATAACAGTAAAAAAGGTAGTATTAATCATAACGTTGCATTAATATGGCTTGTATTTGTACGGCCTACTCCAAAAATGTATATCATGAACAACAAAAGGAAAGCTCTTGGAAGTAGTTTATAATGCTTTCTGAAACAAAACCCTTCAAACACTTTTACTGTTCCGTTTTTACAGTGTATGAAAGGTTTCAAATAATAGTAGCTCTCTATCATCTTATTGAAAAATTCCACCATTGTTTCATTGTCAGGACCTTTAATTAAATACCATCTCTGCCATTTATAATTACTGAAATTCCACAATACACACGCCAACATATTTGGCTGCAGTGAGGTCACTATGGGTCTCAAAGGAGGGGTCAGGCACAGCTATGACATCCGTGATTGCAATCAGTGAGGATATATTCCTCATGAACGTTACCAGGAGCAGCTCAGAAATGTGCACTCCTCCTGTATTCACCTGTCAGCAGAGAGTACTAGTCACAGTAATAACTATCATTTTGAAACAATTTTAAATGACAATATTCCTTTGTCTACTCTCAGAAAGAAGGCAGCGTGACTCTCTAAACGGGCAGCTGTGGGTCAGAACACTTAAATTTCTAAAATGTTCAAATGTATTATCAAATGGACTCAGACTGCAGTAGATTGGACTCAACCCTTAGATCCCCCAGGGTATCTTTCCCATTAATGCGTATTTAAAGTCGTAAACAATGTGTATGTACAAGTGTCTCATTTTTTCAGCACAATATGATTATATTATTTTTTATAAAATTTACTAGCTGTTTGGACACAACTGATTAATTTTTCTCATTTATACTGTAAAAACCCACAAAAATACATATAATTGGAAAACTTCAGCTACATACGCATTAGTATTATAATAGTATATGTTGAAGAAATGTTTTCAAATTGAACTATATACATTGAATTATGCACATAAAACATTTAAAAGTGCCACTCCCTCCCTCACACACACCCCTTCTACTCACCCCTAAACTCACACACATACACAAACGGGATTGGGCTTCTCACACCATACATATTTTTCCTGCTTTTTCATGATCAGAAATAAAAAATATAGTTATTCTGACTTTCAAATGACACCATTTCTAAAAATCAACGTGGGTTTTAAAGTTCCTAAAACCATAAACTTCATGTTTTTTAAACATTGAGATCTCTAGTTCAACACGATATATGATCACATAATTAAGCTTCCTGTATCGTTTGTCAACCCAAAAACACATAGAAGCTCCAATTAAAAACATTCTTTTGTATACAACAGTGTTTTAGCAGTGGTGCACTTAAGATGCGCATATCAGTCAGTTTTTGAGGGTTTAGTATCATGGCTCCAGATCCTTATTTGATGAGTTGCACATGGAACTGGTCTATAGGGGTGGACAGTAATTCACTAAATGTGAGCTTGTCATATGTAGGAAGCGGTCAGTGATGAATTATTCAGAGCAAGACTGACACTGAGATTAAAGAACCACAGGTCAGGTTCACAGCATGTCACCCGTAAACATTATTCAACATCATTATTATAAACATTATTTTTTTTTGGCTACAATTGCTCATCAGGCTGTTCATCCAGATCACCAACCAACCAGAAAGTGTTCCCGTAACACTAGTGTTTTTTCTAAACATAACTTTAAATGTTCATAACTTTAAACTTTAAACATAACTTAAAAGATGCACATTAAATGATGACAGTATTCTTTGACCATATGTGTATCTTTCTCTTTAATGGCCCTGTTGGTTATCTCAGACATTTCTTACAATGATGATGGAGGCTCTATCCTGTAATTTTCTAGGGGGGGCAATTTGCCTGAAAACCTCCAAATGTGTCTGTTTTCTTTGCGGTGTCTCTGTCTTTGATGTGGAAATGATATGAAAAGTAGTTATCTTGTTACAAATACTTATAACTGTGTCTGGATTTCTTCACACCAAAATGTAAAGCAGGCACACATTTCCTGTCAAAAACTGCAGAAAATAGAGCCTGTTAACAATGAGGCCTGTTAGAAGCAATGCCAAGATTCGGGGCGAAGCTGTACGCGTACCTACCTAGTTATCTAGCAAACAGATGCTGCACTGAAATGTGTTTTTTCTGTCCTGTAGAAATTAGAGAAAAAAGAGTAAATGCTGTCTGACTCATCAAAATAATTGCTTGGTCTGACCAATAGTACAACATCAGACAGAAAATGTGTTTTTTGTGAAAACATAATGGCAGTACATAGATTTAACCCTTTAAAAGCCCATCACTATAATGCCATATGGCTTATGATTCAGTATCTATAGCGTGGACTGGCTGGGTAGTTCAGTTACAGAGGGGCGAGATAAAAGACCTTCTAGGAGTCCTGATCATTTAAGAGCTTCATTTATCTATGGCAGCAAAATGCTTCCTCCAGTACCTGCACTTTTTATCTGTTTGTCAGATTTACTTTTTCTTTTAAGAGAAACTTAAATTTAGGTTAATAGTGAAATTATAACAGGTATGCAGGTTTATAGTTGAATAAGGACAGCAATATGAGAGACAGAGAAGGAGGGATAGAGATAGGGAGAAAGAGAGAGTGTGAAAGAGAATGAGAAAGAGAGAGAGACAGAAAATGAGAGCGAGATAGAGAGAGAAAGAAAGAGAAAGAGAGTGAGACAGAAAGAGAAAGATGGGGGAGAGAAAGAAAGAGAGAGAGAGAGCGAGAGAGAGTGAGAGAAAGGGGAGAGAGAGAAAGAGAGAGTTAAAGAGAAAGAGAAAGAAAGAGTGAAAGAGAGCACAAAAGAGAGAGAGAGAGAGAGTGAAAAAGAAAGTGAGAGAAAGGGGGAAGAGAGAGAGTGAGACAGACAGAAAGAGAAAGAGAAAAAGAGAACGAGAGAGAGAAAGAGAGGGGAGAGAAAGAGAAAGAAAGAGAGTGAGAAAGAGAGAACGAGAGACAAAGGGGGAAGAGAGAGTGAGAGAGACAGAAAGAGAGAGAGAGAGAGAGAAAGAGAACGAGAGAGAGAGAGAGAGAAAGAGAATGAGAGAGAGAGCAAGAGAAAGAGAAAGAGAGGGGAGAGAGAGAGAGACAGAGAGAGAGAGAGAGAGACAGAGAGAGAGAGAAAAGACTCTTTTTACTGATTAATCTGCCATGGCTCATTGGCTCTCCTGAGAGAGTTCCTTCACACCTTCTATTTGAGCCCTTTAGACACCGACTGTGGAGGGGCTTTATAACTGACATGTCTCAGTCAATAATCCTTGGCATGATGTTATCTGACATGAAGAGTGAAGTTAAGCTCTGTCTGGGTCATTCTCTTTAGAGAACAAACCTTGCCACTGCTATTCATGGACCAACCCTGCATCTGAAGTCTTTAAGCAGAGGCTGATTAAAGTGCAACACAGTCCGCATTTTCCTTTTTAGTCAAGAGAGCACTGTTCATATCACAGATATTAGACATTAGTGTGATGAACTAAAGGGGAAAAAACATCCAAAGAATTCATTTGCACGTCTCAGAAGGTTTCTGAACATGAGGGTGGCTCTGTTGCCAAAAGGCCGAGGGAAAGCAGAGAGCAGCGAGATCAAAGCTGGCCCAGACGAGTCGATGCCCTTCATTTGTCCCTCTGTATTTGACCAACAAAAAAGCATCAAAGCTTTGAAATAGGAACAAACAGGATGTCTATCGCCGTCCCCAGTGGAAAGAATGCATCAGAGCAGCAGAATGAAGAGGCAGCCTCTGAAATAGCACAAAGGAAAGAGTAAGCGAAAAAAAAAGATGTGTTTATGTAGAATACAGTCCCCCGTGACGATGCTGTGACGATCTTTTCAAATGTCTACCATTTGTTTCCCTCATGTCAGCGGGGCGTTAAGGTCACAAAGTCTGTCAGAATCATGCAGGAGTACAAGACCTTTTGAAATCAAATGAAGGAATTGATGTGTTTCAAAGGTACACTTTTTTGGGGGAGAAGTTTTTGGACAAGTCACGAAACTTTCATCTGACTTTCATCTCCATTCTTTGTGCCTTTACTTTTTATAAAGAAGGAAAAAGCTACTGAAGATAGCAACCTTCACAGAATAGCATAGGATTCTCTAGACTATAGGTTATATCCATTAATGTGGTCTTTTCAGTCTCAAAATCTCATCAGAAAACGCCCGCTACACTGACACAACTACGCTATTAAAATGTCAATGGTTGAACGTTTATGCTGTCATAAGCTATCAGGATACATTAATATTTGTCATGTGACCATCACTGGTAATTGCCAAGACAGACATGACAATTACTGGGAACGACTACAATATTTAATGTCACAACAGTTTATATATATATATATATATATATGTATATATATATATATATAGAGAGAGAGAGAGAGAGAGAGAGAGAGCTACATATATATCTGTACATATATACATACATGCACCGTGCCCAAACAAAAAACCCAGCATGAGGACGAGGGGGTGTGGCGGACGCAGCTCGGATATCACAGCTTTTTTTGTGGCAATATATCATTTTCCATGCATTTTAGTGCTAAATTATTAAGAAAAATATAACTGACTAATTTTGTAACATAAATATTAACGTAAATTCAGCTACATTTCTATGTAAAAAATAACTATACATTGTTTAGTACTGTTGAGAGAACACAAAGAAAGCATTTCTTGAGATGGTGAAATACCGTCCTACTCAGAGGCGGGAGGTTTGAAAGTAACCAAACCAAACCAAAGAACGCTATTTATTTTTCCTTGCTGCTGATTGGTTGCTGCCCTTTGACGCAGCTGCAGTCCAGAATTTGCCCTGTGGAGCGTTTCGAGTGTTCTCGTGTTTTTCGTTTTGTTCTTCTTAAAACCCTGTATTTTTATTACGGTAAATTAAATGATTTTTTACTGCATTTACCTGCTTATACCAAAGAAAATGACAGCCCATACCAGAGAAACCGCCCATGCATGAATTACAGTACAGTCTGGGTAACATTGGTATTTACATTCTAGCACTGTGGAAGTTCAGTGTAAACTGTACAGTACAGTTATGGGTTTACCTTTACATTTTCTTTCAGGATAATGTTTTAAGCTGATTTTAAAATGAAACTAAAGTGTTTTGGGAGCATATTTGGGGGCATATGTAGGATTTACACTATAAAAATAGGCATTTAGCACATCACAACATTGCCTTTTTTCACTATACGCGGGTGCTATTGGAACGTAACTTTACTGTATACATACAGTAATCCCCCGGTTTTTCATGGGGTTATGTTCTAAGAGCACCCGCGTATAGTGAAAAACCATGTTGTTGTGTTGTGGTAAAAGAAATGCCTAAAAATGCCTATTTTATAGTGTAAACTTAAATATGCCCCAAATATGCTCTCAAAACACATTACCCTTAACATTACCCTTAACGAAAATATAAAGGTAAGCCAATACAGACTGTACTGTAATTCATGCACGGGCATTTTCTTTGGTATGCACTGTCGTTTTCTTTGGTATAAACAGGTAAATACAGTAATAAATTAGTGTAATTTTTAGTAATAAAAATACAGTAAAATGTAGGGGTAATCACCAATAATTTTTACATCAATAATTTACTGTTCACCAGTTAAAGCAGCTCAACAGCCTCTTTTAATCTAATTTACAGTAATAAAGCTACTGGGCTTTAAGAAGAACAAAACAAAAAACAAGAGAAACACTCAAGATGAGTCAAGGGCGGACTGTATGATCGCTTTCACTGAATGTTAGTGGCAATTACACAAAGTAAATCAGCTTTCAATATGTCAAAAAATACTGACCTAGTCATGAGAAACCTGAAGGCCTGAAAGTGTTTTTAATGGATATTAAGAGGAAAAATGTACATAAATTGGCACATCACATGAATGTGCCAACATTCAGCCGTGAAATTGGAATTTTGATGTGGTCATTTGACTCCCAGAGCATTCTCAAATGTCACTGCTGTCATGAAATATAATCTTGGAACCCAGAAATTGTAATAGTTTCCCACAATCTATATGACACACCATATAGACTCTGAGTGCAAATCCCCTGCCTCTTGAGGCCAGTCACACATCAGTAACTCTGGCACTCCGCGTCCTTCCATTAACAGTAAACACACAGTGCACAGTAAACAAACTGCCTTCTGAGTTCACTGAATATAGCCGATGCTTCGGGTACCCAAGAGTTCTGACACCAGTACAGAGGCCACATAAAGCTTTGCAAACTTCAGGGCTGTCAATCCAATGAAGATGTGTAATGGCTGGTTATAATGGATTGGAGGGCTAAAGAAAAGTAGCACCTATCAATAGCTCACATACTCTCAGCCAAAGCATTGAAACAGTAAAATGAGCTGTCTAGCTTACTAATTAGACTGAAAAATAGATGTGTTTTATTATATAACCTGATGGTTAAAGAAATGTTTCCAGGCATTCATTCATTTGTTCATTATCTGAGCTGCTTATCAGGGTATCAAGGGGTGATGCTACCTATCCTAGCATAGCTTAAGGCAGAGAAACACCCTAGACAGGTCAGGCTCAGGGCAACACACAGACAAGCACATTCACACCTAGGGGCAATTTAGCACCTCCAGTCTACCTGACATGCATGTTTTTGGACTGTGGGAGGAAACCAGAGCACCTGACTAAAACTCACAAAGACACAGGGAGAACATGCAAAACACTGGTCCTGGGTAAGAGTTTAAGTAAAGTAAAGTGGCCCCTTATAGTCATGCGTGAACACACCACAGCACACAGTGTGAAATTCTTTCTCTACATTTAATCCATTCACAAAGTGAAGCAGTGGGCAGTCACCAATGCAGAGCCCGGGGAGCAGTGTGTGGGAATGGTACCTTGCTCAAAGGTACATCAGTTGTGCCACTTGCAGTCCTGGGATTTGTAACAAAGACCTTCCAACCGCAGGAGCAACTCCCTAACCACCAGGCCACCAGCTGCCCCAAATAAAATCAGGGCATAGCGTGAACATAGTCCCTCTGGCTCGCAATCTCCGTTCCAGTTCATCCCAAAGGTATTGATGGGGTTGAGGTCAGAGCACTGTGTGGACCAGTCAAGTTCTTCCACACCGAACTCATCCAGTCATGTCTTTATGGGGCTCGCTTTGTGCACTGGGGCACAGTCATGCTGGAATAGAAAAGGTTCTTCCACAAGGTTGGAAGCATGGTGTTGTACACAATGTTCTTGGTAAGCTGAAGCATTAAAGTTGTCCTTCACTGGAAGTGAGGGACCTAGCCCAAACAAACCCTGAAAAACAGGTTTGTCCCAATACTTTTGTCCATATAGTGTAAGTTATCCTCTAACCAAACAATTGCTTTTATTCTGCATGAACTGAATGAATCTTTAACAGAGCAATATGCAAAAAAAATCTTATCTGAATGTCTGTCAAAAGCAGTTATAAGTTCTAAATATCTCCATACAGCCGTTGTGGCATCACCATTAGCAAGACACTGACATACACATGACATAACATATTAAATCCCATTAATTTAGCACAAATAGCACTAGCCAAAATTAGCATCACTGCAGCAGTGGAACTTGTATAAACACAAGCTTCTTAAGGGCTGAATTAAAATGTTTCTGTTTAAAGTATTGTCAAGTAATATGTTCATAATTGGACTGTATCTGACTTTTAGCTGGATAAAAATGAAAAAGTTCTAATTTTCTGTTGGATTTATTTTTACATTTATAATATTCTTGTTTCTTTGTCTCTTTGTGCCTGTGTAGCAATCACATAAGCAATTTCCTTTCAATAATGTTTTCTGATTCTGATTTTAATTGTATATATATACAATTATATCTTACCATTATCTTCTTGGACTTGGATTAGTGCAAATCAATGATATATGTGAGCATTTCATTACAAATAATGTCACAGTGCATTGGACATGGAATCACAGACAGTCTGTGTGAATCTACAGCTTGGGCTAGAAATAAATTAGTCACGTCTTAACAAATTCCTCATTTTTAAAATCATTTTCTTTGTGCTCTTGTTAGTAGCCTAAAATAATCAACTTCTGTCTGTTAACAGCGAAGAAAATTATTATACACCAAATTTGTATGTCATATTTTCCTTGAAAGAGAGGGTGGGCTTAGCCCTACTAGCTCTGGACTGTTCCTTCATATGACATTACTGGTAATTCTCATGACATATACAATACTTGATGTCACAACAGTTTGTCATATGATAATTTAATGTGACAACATCAGTCATGACTATTACCAGTATTACCGACCACATGACACTGTTTCATATCATTGATGATATATCAATGATAATATATCAGAATTTGAATCAGAATTCCATTAGTCCCAAATAACCTCAGTTGCAGTCTTAGTTAAAATGCGTCCATGATTGTGCTGAGCTAAACTGTTGTAAACTACAGAGCAGAAATGTCAAAATGTGTTCATGGTTATGACACCACTACAAAAAGTTTTTTTGTAATTTAGCTTTGAAATATGTACACAACATAGTGAGTGGTATGGTCCAATAACTTTAACAGTGTTTATATAGTGTTTCCATTGCTTTTATATAAAGAAATGTCCATTATATGATGCCTGTAGAACAATGTAAAAATAAAATAAAATCATATAAAATATAAAATAAGATAGAAAACTCAGAAAACTGTGGTTAAAAGGGTCTGCATCTGAGCAAACCACACAGGGTGTAAAAAAATCAAGATTGGGGGTACGCCAGTGTCAACTTCATTTCCCACAAAGTCAGGTCCAAGAGGGGGTCATGGACTTGCAGGGATTCCCTTGAGAAAGAGTACTGTGTGGGCAACAGAATGAAATAAATCAATCAATAAAGTCTGTCCACCATTAGAGCAGCTGGCAAAGAACGCAAAGACTTTCAGATGGTGTCTTAATAGCAACAAAAGTGTTCGTCATTTCACAACAATTTTAATTGAACAGTGATTATGTGGGTGGTAGATCATTTTGTTTGTTCATCATAAAGTTTTTAAACTCTATAAATGACAACCAGATTTTCAAATGATGTACAATCACCTGCCTGGTCAGCAAAAATGGGCTAAATTGTTATATTTCCTTGTTAATTCATAAAAAATATTTTGGCACTTTTGGGATAATTCAATATAAAGTGACAACATAATATAAACAGTATACAGTTTTGGGGGGATACGTGAATACTATAGCAATACTAATGACTGATTGTTACTAGTAGCCTCTAGATTAATAAACCAAGCAAAGAACACTTGACTTGCCTGATCAGTAGTTATACCTACACAATGCAGATCAATAGGACAGTCTTCATTTAGAAAATGATATGCAGAGAATGCTACAGGTGTGCACAATTCTTTAAAATGAAATCTAGCTGTTCATTCAAGGCAAACAAGCATGAATCTGCTGCCTCTCTACTCGTCATGTAAGAAAATGTCATCAAATAAAATCTTTTTTAAATCTTTTAACATTAACTCACTCTGAAAGTTGTGTTTGCATCTCCTGTATTTTTATGTCTTGCAGTCTTGCTAGAAAACGACTGCTACTACTACTACTTCTACAATTAATAATAATAATAATAATAATAATAATAATAACAACAACAATAATAATAATAATAATAATAAAACATTTGAGCTACATAACTCCTTTAAAACCAGGAGTGTGGAGTCTCAAAAGCTATTGTCCTATACTTACTCTTGAAAATAAAAGACAACAAGTCAGTTTGGCTCACTAGGCATCAACACCCCACTGTGCAGCTGGATATTGGACTTCCTCGCTGGCAGACCCCAAACAGTATGTTGGGTAAAAACACCTCTGAGACCATCATCATGAACACTGGAGTCCCACAACGGTGAGTTCTGAGCACTCTGTTATTCACCTTGATGACTCATGACTGTTGTACAAAGTACAACTCAAACCACACCATCAAGATCACAGATGACACAACAGTGGTGGGTCATATCAACAACAATGACCAGCAGAGAGGAAGTGAACCAATTCATTGTCTGGTGTGACAAAAACTGTCACTGAATGTTAACAGGACGAAGGATATCACTGTTTGTTTCAGGAGGAAGCACATGGCTCATACTCCAGCTAAAATCCATGGAAACAGTGTGGATTCCGTGAGAAGCACCAAGTTCCTGGGGTGCACATCACAGATGATCTGATGTGGACTACACAAACCACCTCCCTCGTCAGGAGGGCACAGCAGCGCCTTCACCTTCTACAACAGATGAGGAAAGCAAACCTCCTTCTTCTAGTCCTCTCTTTTCTACAGAGGCACTATAGAGAGCAACTTGACCTGCAGCCTCTCTGTCTGGCATGGTAGCCACACCTCCTTGGACCTCAAGTCTCTCCACAGAGAGGTGAGAAAATCATCAGAACCTCCGTCTCGTCTATTTTTAGTGCAATAATTCAACATTATTCAACACAATTAATCAGTGTAACGTTTAGATTTCTTGTTACATTGTGCACTAATGCAACAACTGTAAAACAATGTGCAGTATTTCTTATCTTAGTTTGCATATAAGCCTATATGTATTTTTTTCTGCTAGTCTGTCTGTTGTGTCAACCTGTTGTTCTTCTACATGTATTTGGTTTAATGTTTACACTGGCACATTGTGCTTGGAGAAACGCAAATTTGTTTAACTCTGCCCTCTTTGTTTACAGGCCGGACGACAATAAAACTCCCTTTGACTTTGACTATGAACGTTATAGTAATCCGTTCCAAGAGCACCCGCGTATAGTGAAAACCCACAATGTTGTAATGTGGTAAAAAAAATCCTATTTTTGTAGTGTAAACACTAAATATCCCTCCAAATATAATACATTACCCTTCAAGAAAATGTAAAGGTAAACCCGTATTCGTACTGTACAGTTTACACTGAACTGGTGCAGCGCTAGAATGTAAAATACCAATATTACTCCTGTATAGACTGTACTGTAATTCATGCATGTCCGTTTGCTTTGGTATGCGCTGTTGTTTTCTTTGGTATAAGCAGGTAAATACAATTATGAATTCATTGAATTTACAGTAATAAAAATACAGGGCTTTAAGAAGAACGAAACGAAAAACACGAGAACACTCAAGACGCCGAGCAGCGGAGGGTCAGTCCATTCAGGTGTCTTGACTGCCTTGCTAACTGCCGCCCACAAACATAAACAACCAGCACGAGGACGATGGGCGTGGCGGACGAGGCCCGGACGTCACGGTCAGCTGTACTCAGAGGCAGGAGTTTTGAAAATAGCTAATCCGAGAACATTATTTTCTCCTTGCTGCTGATTGGCTGCTGCCCTGTGATACATCTGTGTTCTCAGAAAAAATCCACGAAAGACTGAATCCATGACTGCTGATCCACGTATACGCGGGGGGCTACTGCACATGGCAGCATTTGCCAGCATATATAACAAGCAAACTGACTTATGTAGGCTTTTTTTGAGAAATTCTAAAATTCACTCTTAAGGTGCTTTCCCGAGATGGCCCTCCTCCTGGCCTTCCTCTGTCCACTGTATGTTGACACTGCAGAAGGGCTCAGTCAGAAGGACTGAGGAGATATTGCAGTTTGAGACAGGGCAAGCTCATAGTGCAGTCAGAGCTGCCACAGAGTCCATTAGCACATTACACAGCATTCTGTGCCAGAGGAGCAGAAAAATCCATCTTCCTGCCCTGGACTCATCCGTCCTGGCCTAATGCAACCACAATAAAGAATTCCACGCGGATCAAGCCAGTGTGAAGAGGAGGAGGGCTGTAGGATGAAAGATCATTTTCTTGTGTTATGTAAGGGCTGCACAGTTTCTATTAGACCGTGAGCTATGCACTTCTTAATAGGACTCGGAGGGATAAGCTCTGATGTGCACTGGCCAAGGTGCATGGTCTACTAGAGGGATAACAGGGCACTTCTGCCTCATGCTTGCAGTGACACAGGAGGCCAAAGTCAATGCTAGGATCTCTTAGAGCCAGAATGAAAGCTTTTACTTACAAACTGTTTCCATCAGAGACCTAGAGGAGGATTCTCACACCTTGTTATGCTCCCACACAAGCCCCACAGGAAGCCTCACTGGCCCTAAAGGTAAGAACAACAAATCTGGACTGACAACCCTAGCAAACCTAGTGAGGACATACCATGCCGAACAAGAAGATTCGATGCCAATAAAAGCTGCAGTTCTTTGGAAAAAAAAACTTTCTTAGTTTCTTTATATGTATGTGTGCAGTATGCTATATACAGTGGGCGATTTGTGGAGGGATAAGGCGATTTATGGAGGGAGATGCCAATTGACTTGTAAGCAAAAGGACAAAAATACATCCCCCTTGTAAAAGTGTCATTACATGGTATGTGTGTGTTGGTTGCTGGTGTGGGAGCAGCCGGGTAATGATTAGGCCATACTTGAAAATAACAAATTACCTGGGCTGGTTGTATAGAAAAATATTTATGGTAACTTAGATGTTGACCTGGATTTGAGCTGAGAGTAAGATCATCAATGTCAAAGTGTAAAACGAATTTAATAGTGTCTACCGCATCTGCAAAGATGCTTATAGTGTGCAAAGATACAGAGCCTTAGTGATTCCCAACCCATATGGCATTTGAGAATGTAAAGTATTTCCCAGGTTATGGCACAATTCAAATATAGCACTATTGTTAAGAATTGACATCACTGATAGACTATATAGTGCAGTATTTATGTAATATGAGTATGAATGCAGCTTTGGACACCCACTGAATATCAGAACAAAACAGCTGAGTCCACTGTCACTTCCTAATTTTTTTGGTGGGTAAGAGAGGTACTACAATACCAGAAAAAAATGGAAATACAATAAAACTGATGAAGACTTGAATTCAATTTCATAATATTGCTGCTATCTAGGTAAGCAGGAAGACACATTCTTATCTGATATAACGTTATACTACACGTCTCTTGCCATCGTTCATTGTCCATTGCAATATCTTTGTGTTTTGTTTCTTGCAAAAAGTAAAACTTTACTTTGAGTAATGTTATTCACTACTAGAACAAATCTAAATCTCAAAATTTTAAATGATTGATGCATTTTTTAGTTTTTAGGTCCTAGAAGGCCTGAGGGTTCCCCACTGGTAAAATTACATATATACATATTAAAGTACCCCATATATGGAAATAGTTTCTTAGTATCAGGTCTGGGGTCAGTGACGGTTGCTTCGGTCACCAGTGGCCCAGGAAGTCTGAGGCTTCCTCCGGCGCTCCACCACTCCAGCTCGTGCCTGGGTCGTGTCCAAATGCTCGCCCTCAGCTGGAGCAGCAGGCCTCACTTCGGGTCCACCCTGACACCAGGACCCAGAGGGAGTCGGGGTTGCACCAGCCTCCGACGCGGCGAGAGGTGTGCCCGCAGGAGGTAGAGGAGAGGCTCCTGAGAGAACTTTCCACGCTCTCAGGAGCTTATTGCCCGAGACATGGCTGCCTACACCAGGGCAGACTGGGCAGCTGCCACGTTCTCGAGCGAGGCGATGCAGCACAACCCACCTCTCAACGAGGCTAAACAGCCCGGCTCTCCGCCCTGCGAGACAGCACTGCCGAGCATCAAGGCGGCGCTGGCCAGGATGCGGAGCGCCGGCCAGGATGTAATCCTGGGAGAGACGGCTGGGTGGGGCTCATAGGACGCTGCCCTTTGCCTCCAACTGCATGCATATATCATGCATGCATCTGATGTACTACACTAGATTGGATCTCTGAGAATTATTTATAGCTCCTGATGAGATACCTTCTCCCATGACTTCGTAAGCAAGGGGTACACCAGAGTTCCTATCTAGCGACAATGAAAAATAAAACTCAACATTGAAAAATAAAGCACAGTTTTGGAAAGCACGAAAAACGTTCTGTGCTCAAGCAGAAATGGTTTAAAAAAACAAATCTGATTTACAAACACTTATTCGGTATCTCCAAGCAGTATCTTTTCACACATGCCATATATCTTGCGAGGCGCCAAGATGAAAGCTTTCCCTCGATTTCTAATGACCCTTTTCGGAGCCATTAGGCTGTAGCGAGTGAAGGTGCTAGGACAGGTATGCGTTTCATCTCTCTAAGGAGAGGCTGTGCTTGACTCTTCCTCCTTACAAATGACTGCCCCCCTCCCTCTGTACCTGAAGATGAATGGGACTTAGCACATGCTCCGAATTAATAATGAGTGGAAAGGCACCGTCAGACCCATTCTCTGTGACGAAGTCTTCCAAATGACTTTTAAATGAACGCCCAATTCATCTGCGCTCACGGATCTTACCAACATGAGACATCCCGTGTCTTCCTTTCTCTCGCTCGTTCACGGTTGGTTTGCGCTCTTATTTGTCCAACATTTTCTGTGCGGTGCTTAGCATAGCTGTGAGGGATGTTTATGTGTTTTAAGCACCAATGTGAAGTAATGAGATAGCAAAGAGCCTCCTTCTCTAATGGCTGATGTATTCTTGAATACAAATGGTCCACAGGGAAATTGTGACTATTATCTTTAATATCCAGATAAGTAGCAAGTAAAAATAAGCCATGCACTGGAGTTGAGCCTGCACAGGCTTACTTTATGGAAGGAAAAACAAAACCACATTCAGGCATGAAACAAGCAAGGAATTAGCCCCTTGCAGGATGCCTGTAACCCCCTTATCAGATAATTCATAACGCCTAAAACCACTTAGCAACACAAAGTATGACAGCAGTCTCATTTTTGTTCTGTTTTTAAAAATCGACGGGGGGCAGCAGGCTTGGTGTAGGCTAGGGGGGAACAGTGGGATTCATTAAAAATGATTTGTGAGCTCAGTCAAATTTATGGTATCTTCTCCAGAGCAGCGTGGGCCACTGGGAATATCATAGGCAGACCGAATATAGCATCAATGCTCTGAATGCTTTGGCGATGTTAAGCAGGATCCCCGATAGCACAGTTTCCTAGGTTTAGTGAGAACGAAATGATGGTCGCACTAAGACAAGCTTGGTCCTGAGTCATGTCCAGTCCTGCCATTGTTTGTCCGCTGTCAACTCCCTCCACATGAGTAACAGTGATTATTTCAGTAACCCAGAACTCACACTGCTATGAAAAGGTCATCGCTGAACGGGGCGCTGCAGGAAGATTCCAGATTCTTTACAGTTTTGGTGGTACACTCATAAAGCTGAAGGTGCCAGAAAAATGGGTTCACCATATCAAAAACAATTTTAGTTCCTTTAGTTCATAAGGAAGTTGGTGGAGTGTGAGTTGGGCTTAGTGAAAGTGCCGGAGGTCATTTTTTAAAGCCCCTTTCTTGAAGTACTGGATGTACAGCCATTGCCCTCAAGTAAGATCACATCTCATTATTTTTAAGGCCACATTTTTGTCTTGCAAACTTAAAAACAAAGGTGACTGTTTTGGAAATATGGCTCTAAGAAAAAAAAAACTTTAATTGGAACAGAACCTTTAAAATGTTTTTATTATGCACTCGGGTCAGGTGACCCTAACTATGCAACACGCACGGATCGCTCATACTAGGTGCAGGAAGTCATCTGTAGAGAGTATTTAAGGTGCAATTAGACACTCAATCTGTGCTCAGTCATTGAGTTCCATGTCTCGTTAGCAGCTCTTCCTCGATCCTTCATCTCCGGTACCATGAGTACTCTGGTTATGATTGCATGCTTGCTCTGTGTGCATTTCAGAATGTGGGAAACAAGTGGCTTTACTTGTTACTAGTACAGTAGCGTTCCTAGAACATCTATCGAGAATCACCAACCCACTCATCAGGTGGAAAAAAAACCCCACTGTACTTTTAACTCCATGCCTTCCTTACTTTTGCTTTACCTCTGATTTTTCTTTGACAGGAGTTGTTTAGGTGTAACTTAGCTGGCAGTAACGGATGTTGATTTGAGTTTAGTTTTACTGGTTGAAGACCAGACATGGACTTCTTGAGCACTGACGTATGTCGCTCTGGATAAGATGCTGTAAATGTAAATGTAAATGTTGTCCGGTTTCGTTGCCTGCCATGTCAATCCTGTCCAGAAGTCATTACAGCTTTCTCTTGTAAAAAGAAAGTTTAAGTCTTAAAAAAAGTCTTAAAAAGATTCTTCACACTCATTTACATGTGACATCATTTACAGGTACAAGGACCATCCGCTGAAGGCATCTTTAGGAAGCAAAGGTAGTTCTCCAGCAAGCGTGGCAACTTTATTCACAAAAAAGCTGCAGATGTTCACTCCACACATGTAAGAGCACACCTGATCATACTTGTTTAATCAGTTGGTCTTTGTCCTCAAACAGTTGATTATGTGTTTCCCTGATTTATTGGAATGAAAACCTGCAGCCACAGCTGGTCCTTTGTGGATAAGCATGGACACCTCTGTTCTACAGCATCAATCCAAAAGATTTTTGGCATCTTTATTTTTAAGAGCATAGTTGACAAGTAAGCGTTTCTATACTTGATCTGACAAACAAAGAGCAGGAAGAGTCACCTTCTTACTTGGCATTTTGACAACTTGGGCCTATAACAGGGCTACAGCTTTGGCTGCTGAAGCACACAACTCTCATCCATCCATCTGTCTGATGGCTGGAGGCCCCACTGCTGCTGCTGCTTCACATTCACGTCTGTTCTCCACCTCTGAGGCTCACAGTGGAGAGGAGCAACAAGCACTTCATTTCAGCTGACATTTGAGTGCCTAAATTTAGCGCCCAGGCCCGGGCTCTTTCCCTTCCTGAGGTTTCAGAACCCTGCAAGCTGAACTGCGTGCCTTGATGTACCTGTCAGACTGAATCAACGGACCTCAATCGACACGTTTGAAATATAGAGTTGCGGTTGTCCCCCATGATGACAGGGAAAGCTTCCCTTTCTTATTGCCCAATTGCTCTCTTTTAGGATGCATCAAAAGCAACTGTTGAGAAGAACCATCACTCTTTTGCACAATCTGCATGCGCTCTTGGCTGTGGGATATTCACTCCACAGCTGAGCCACATGGTTTTGTCATTTGGGAGTGGTATTAAAGTGCTCTATTCACTTTCAGATTATTGCATTTTCATTGAGGCAAAGCACTCTCTGCACACAGTGAATCTCATTTTTTGTAATAAAACAGATTGCTTCAATGAGACAATGCCAAATCCCCCAAAAATGTCCCTTCTCGTTCAGTTAAATCACATGCTGAGTTTATGGAACACACAGTCTTTCAACAGTCTCATCTGCAGTGTCTGCTTTATCCATCCTGATATCTTCAAACTAAAAAGAGCTATTCATTTAATGTCCATAAGACGTGGTGTTTTTCCATCTTTTTTTAATGGACAATGCAACATATCTCTACTGTGTCCCCTTTTGAAAACATATCATTATGTTGTAAACTGCGGAGAAGATGACAAACAGCAAATGGGTCTGAATAATATCTCATTCTCTACATAAAGTGTTGTCTGATGGAAATGGATGCAAGGGATGCGATGCTGGCTCAGTCGGCCACACAAAGGCGGCCACAGCCTTAATCTCTATGGATCAATACTCAGAGAGAGAAACACGAACGGCAATAGAAATGCAAGAGTAAATGCCAGATCGCTCGGACCACCATGGCCGCATGTGTGCATGTGTGTGTTTGAGAGACAGTTAGGGCATCTTAATAGACAGCGGGGAAACCACATTACCATATTCCCCTGAGGAAAGTGGAGAGAGAGTGTGACTTGCTGTCTGTGTCATTCTCTTTCTATCTGTGCTTCCTCTCTTCTCCAGTCTTAAGGCTACACGCTTGGCCCTCCCAGTCAGATTCACTCAGATTCAATGGAGCCTCTGATATTCAGTTGAAGATGGGATGCTGTTTTTTCATGGGATTTAAGCAGATAAATATCCAAACAGACAGCTGTGAGGAGCGCCCGCTCTGTGAAGGAATCTGCTTAGCTGGTTTACACACCCCCACCACCTACACTCTGGAAGGGCACGCCAAATAAACATATGATATTTACCAAACAACCTCACTTCAACTTCTGATATGTCAGAAGATGTGCATTTGCTGCTCCAGACCACCACAAGCTTGGGTTAAATTCAGTGTAGCAGCAATGAACGAGCAAAGCAAGAAATTGCAAAAGATGTGTTGAGGATGAATCTGCAAAAACAGGGTGAATTAAGTAATTTGAAATTGAACTAACCTACAAAAACCAAAATTTTTAAGACAATCAAAGTGGTTTGCATTTATCTATTCACACCTTCTGGTCAAATTCATGTTTTATAAATTAGTCAAGTGTTTACATGTGTGTTCCATCATATTAAGATGATGTCTGCTTGAAGAATGTTTTACATATGTTCAAAGTGTTTAATGCCTCTAAAAGTTACTTCACACAAAATGACAAGAAATGGCAACATATCACTAAAGATTGGATGACAAAAACTTCACTATTTTTGACATTTGATATAAAAACTCAGAAGGTATGTAGGTGCCCTGGTGTTTTGGATAGTAAATAAAAAGACTATATATCTTTGTAGACATCGCATGCCCTTGTTCCTATCAACACTATTATGAAACAATCTGTACCATACACCATTTCACATCAAAACACTCTGAACATTAACTGAATTCAATTTTTTGAAATATTGCTGAAATTTAGATAGCATTTTCAGTAACATTCTTTAAGAGTCCTTAAAGAGTCCTGAATATCCTTAGCACTATTAGAATACATCACAAAGTTTATTAGTGTGATGGTTCTTTGTATTTTTGTTCAGAGGACTTTTATTGTGATGCTGGAGCACACCGGTCTCGTGTTTGTTTATGTTATGTGTTTCAGCTGACCATGTGCTCAGAGCAAATGAGGCTTGAGTTCTTATTGGTTTGTGAAGTTTGAGTTTGTGTATTTTAGTTCGGTCATGGTGGACTTCAGTGTAGGTCCACCGTCTAACTGAGTGGCTTTATTTGGATGTTCCCTTGTCTCCTTTTGGTTAGTGTGTTGAGTTTTGTTTCTGGCCCTTCTGCTGCTTTATTCTGGTTTAAATAAAAGAATCTTAAGATGGATGTCATCCTACACATCTGCCTTCATTTGGGAGTAAAGGGGAATCGTGACAATTAGGAGCTATGTCCTACATGTTGTGTATATCGCAGTAACACATAGCTCATAGAAATGCAGTGTTGGGGTATTTAATTAATGCATTCCATTTCAAATAGCTTTTCTTCCATTCAAAGTCATGCAGGCAGCTGTCTCAGGTAACCCAGGCATGAACAAATTACTTTCAAAATGCATGTTTCAAATGCATCACATGCAATTAGTAGTGCTTCCCCCAAGACTGAGGATGTAAATGCATCCCTTAAAACAGTCCTTTTGTGGGTTGAGAATGTAACTTAAATTCAGTATATATGACCATTACTTTTTAATTACAATCCAGGAATCTGTGATCTTTTCAATCCGGGTTTCTGTCAAAACATATACGCTTCCTGAGATGTTAGCCATAAACATAGCTTTTCCATTAAGATGGATAACAGTTGATGTATGACAGGTTGTCACTACATAAATAAATATATAAATACAATGTCAATCTCCAGTGAAATGGAGTGCTACTGAGCCAGGCGTCTGGGTAAAACCCAGTAAAAGTAAACATTTTGAGGGACAATGAGCATAATGAGAAATGAGGGACAAAACCTCATTTCTCACATCTGGTGTTATGTTTTATAATCAGAAATAAGCAAACAAACAAGCCTAATGTCTCACAGGGATAAACCGACTTTTGTTTTATAAAGCCAGAGAGTAAAAACCATCTTTACAGCATTTAAAAGGAACAAATACAATTAAGTTATTTATAGGAAATAACTTAAATAACTTTACACATAAAACAATGTGAAATAAATAACATTTTAAACATTATTTCCATCTCCTTTGGTCCTGAAGGCATTAGAGCACCTTGACTAAAAAGAGCCATCAATTCAATCTGTAACAAAATTACATTTAAATTTATAAAGCTAAATTATAGTCTTAGTGTGTTTGCAGTGGATGCTGTCTTTTATTCAGGCCTAACCCCAAGTGAGTTTGTTTTTTGTCACTTCTCATGCCATTAGAAGTACTCACAAAACACTCCAAGAGCGTTTTCATTCATTAGAACACAGCAGCACTGGAACGTTCCGCTCTGCAGACCATGTCACTCCACTTCTGCTAGATTTAAACCTGCAGTTTTATGCCAAATGCGTGTGCAGAATGGAAATGAATCACCAGTAGAGCACAGTCACTTTCACCTGATTTACAGACGACACCCAGCCCTGCCCAACACTGAGAACCTAATATCCTATCAGCTACCAGGCTGTTCTTTGGGTGGAGGCCACTTTTGGTGGCCAGTTAAATATCTTTGGGGGCCAATGCCACCTCAGATCCCAACAAACTCTGACCCCCCCGTATTGGTACTTGCTATTAAAACTACACGTGCTAATTAGAGTTATTCATGGATCCCTAAAATTGAACCATAAACAGAACCATTCATGGTTACCTAAAGCACAAAAGGCGTCAATGGATAGCTCTTCAGAGAACCATTTTGTAACAGAATGTGAGTATGAAGAAGCTATTTAAAGTTAAAAGAATCTCCACATCATGTCCAAGTTATCGGAAAAACATTTGTAAAACATCTGTAAAGAATATCTCCATTTGAAAGGTGCTTGACCCTTACACGTCTCGTTTTTAATCATGGTTCTTTAAGAAACCATCACTGGTTCTTCAGTGGCAAGGGTGCACAGATTCAGTCCTATAGGGCCTCTTTCTAGCTGTTTGGTAGTTCTTCTCAGCTGCACCCAAGAAATCTGGGAAGTGACAGATAATTTGAACCAGATCTGTTCAAGTAGGGAAATCAACAAACTGTGCTGGACATGGCCCCCCCAGGACTGAAGTTTGCCACTCCAACCTTAGAAGAACCACTTTGGACACTGGCCCTACAGGACTGGACCTGTGTGCCTCTGTCCTTGGTGGTACTTTAAGGGCAGCTGGTGGTCTGGTGGCTCAGAAGTTTGTAAGTTTGAATCCCAGGGCTGCCAGTGACACCACTGAGGTACCCTTGAGCAAGGTACCATCCTAACACACCGCTCCACTGGTGCTGTGTCGCTGCCCACTGTTTCGCTCGGGTAGTGGGTTAAATACAGAGAACAGTTTTGATGTGCCCTTTTGTGCTCACATGTGTTCACGTGTGACAAAAATGGCCATTTTATGCTTACGCCTCACTGACTACAAGTACAAAAGAACAATTTGAATATAAGTCCAGAAGTACAAGGTCAAAAAACTCCTTAAGTGCTGAACAGACTCAGAACTGCAGTGGAACATCTACACCCAGCACTCCGCAGCACAGCAGCTGTAGTGTACTATGCTCTATTCTTCTCTTTTTGACATAAAGTAAAATGATAAACCTTGAATTCAGTACAGATCTTGTCACTAATGTAACATAGGTTAAAAAAAAACAAAGGTAAAATGTCTATTCCATTTTACTTGAGTAGAAGTAAAAGTATTCCTATACAAAAAATTCTCCGGAAAGCACAAAGCCATCAACATTACATTGCAGTATATATGACTGAGTAAAGGTAACTAATTACTTGTCCACTTCTGAAAATCACTCAATCTACGATCATATTGCAGCACAACCTGCTTGTCCAAAGAACAGCCAGACTCTTGAATGGAGGGTTTAGTTCTGCAAAGTATGTTTGCAGTATCCCCCCCCTAGAATAGTTTGGCCAGTTTGTGCCATTCTTGGTTTATATCCAGAGTGCTCCCCTCTGCAGAGAAGCAGCCTGCATGCACATTAAGGCCACTAATCTGGGCCAAAGTTCTTCACTTTTTCAATATGTCACTATTCTCTATTCAGAAGCTTCCCTGAATCTTTCCCACCTGTTGCTTAAACCCATGTAAATAGGGAGACTATTCTGAGCTCTCACATTAATGGCTTTTCAGCTTTCTGGAACATAATAGCACCAGGGAAAATTGCTTTTTGCCACTGATGGCAGAAGTTTTTTTTTTCTTTTTTTCTGTGAGTGGGCGGTGTTTTCTCTGCTGCAGAGTGGAAGGAAGCGGAGTGAGAAAGGCCCACAGCTTTCTGAATAGTACCAGTATCATTTACAGGTCAACACTGTTACACTCTGCCAGAACACTCTGAACACTAGCCCATCATTTACTACATTTATATGCACACCAATGGCGAATAAATGACTCCAAATTAAGATTCAATTGTCATGGTACAGCCAAGATAGGGTGACCAGGTTTGGGATTGTGAAAAAGAGGACACCTCAGCGCGGACTTTCTTTACCAGCTCGGCTGTGATTTCGGTTGGGGGGGGCGGGTACTGGTGGTTGCGGAGTGGGACTAAGCTGAGACCTTATGGTTATGGCATTGCAGCTGTAATTAGAAGGTTGTGGGTTTGAATTCCAGGACTTCTAGTGGCACCACTAAGGTACCCTTGAGCAAGGTACTGTCCCCACACACTGCTCCCTGGGTGCTGTGTTCCTGGCTGCCTGCTGCTTCACTTGGTGAATTGGTTAAATTCAGAGGAGAAATTTCACTCTGTCCACACTGTTCTGTGGTGTGTTCACACATGACAGAATGGTCACTTTACACTTAAGCTTAGCTCAGTTAAACCATGGCCCAGGCTTACATTGGCCAGACTGAGATATGGACAGGCAAATGCTTAAATCACTCCATTGACTCTCATGCAGAGTTTTGTGAAATTCTGTGATGTTTCCTGCTGTACCACATTTAGGATCACCACTCTATGAAATATGGAGAAAAAAGGCAAAAGGGTCTTCACGTTTGTGAAGCCCCGGTAGGATTTTTTTAGGGAACAAAACAAATCAGTGCTGTGAAACTATTTTAACTGTAGGACATTACTACAGAGCTTATAGAGGCGTACCCTTAGTGTAAACATCAGGCCCGTAGCCGGGGGGGTTCGGGTTGTTCGAATGACCCCCCCAATAGTACGCACCATGGGCGTCGGAGGCGAAATAAATGTGGGTGGGTCCTCCCCTCCAAAAAATTACTGGAGTATATGCCATTTTCTATAGTGTGGTGCTTTTTATTGCCTCTATCCAGTAACCTGACAACACTACAAAAGATGGTTTTTATAACGCGTTTCTAGTGGCGTAAGCAGTAAAGCTGGTGCTTTTTGACGCAAACGACTCGAGTTCACGTCCACCTGTTGCCAATTTGACAACATTGTAGTAAATATTTTTTAGTGCATCAAAAATGTGCACATATACGAGCAGACAGATTAAGATATCCAGCACAAATTATGGCAAAAAAAGTCACCAAAATGCAGTATTTAAATCTCATAATGAAATACAAAATCAGTATGAAAATACAAAAGGTCCACTTTTTAAAAAAAAAGAACCCCCCCTTGCACTAGGCTGGCTACGGGCCTGAACATTCATCAGAATATACGGTTATTTCGCATTATTGCTTCTGTTTTATGTAAATGCCAATGTCTGCTTGCATCAGTAATTGCACATGTATGCATAAATAAAGGAAAAGCATGGCGTACACTTCTGAAGGGATCAGTTAAATCACACGAGTGTAACAGGTTTATTGTTTATTTATTCTAATCTGTAATCCTGTAATCACTGTCATCTGTAAGAGCCTTATATGATTTCTATGCTCTATAATACGTGAAAATCAGAACTCCTTTTTAATTCAACTTTTCTTTCTATATTCGGCGAATTCAGCATTTCTTCTGGACTTAATGTAAATATCATTCTCTGAAGGTTTTAATGGAGCTTCATTAAACTGCTCAGAGATCATGCATTTCTCTGGGTATGAGTCTTACATTTTGGTGGTCCTACATTTTACAATAATTATACCCACCAGTAGGCCAATGATGTCACAATATAGTGCACAAAACAATTTGAGCATCATAGCAGTGAGCCAGTTATGATGATTGTCTCCGAAGACTGCCTGAAGTGTTTTGACAATACAGTTCCAGAATTACATTTCAGGGGACGGGGTGTATGGTGTGGGCGTATTGAATACAACTGAAATTCAATATGATGCAATTATATTCTTCAACCAAAGGTACCTTGAGGGTACCACCCCAGTCTCATGGGTATTCCACCCCAGTGACAGTTTAGTACCTTTTTCCCTGAGAGTGTACATGTCTTGGCAACTGGTTGAAGATCTTGTTGTTGGTTTTTTTTTTTTGCTTTATTTAATTTTTTTTTTTTTTCAGTGCACTATAGACTTAGTTATGAATCCCACTGTTCTAACACACTATTTCATAAACATGCAGAAGAAGGAAGTTCTAACATCGTGAAAATGTCCACAACGATGACTTGGCACAGGCTAATTGGCTAGAACAGAAAAATACTAACCCAGGAGGTGCAGTCAAAAAGAAAGATTTACAAAAGATAAGAGAAGTGTTAGAGTCCTAAATAGCCTCTAAACGGTTCTAGGAAAAACCTGTAATTGGTGTAGAACCATTACCTTTAGTGGAAGTTCCTCCTACTTTTAGTAAAATCTTATTTCAACAATATAAACGGTGTAAAACAGTATAAAACCGATGTTTTTAAACTGTGGTTCTACATGACATAGAAACACCAAACAAAGTTCAGCATTACGTCTGACACCTCGAGCATCAACAGAAACGGGGAACTTCCATAAATGGAGCTGTCTTGCCATATGACTACAATTTACCATGTGTTGCGCTTCCATACCGCTCAGGTTCTGAGGGCTGAATGGTTCTTCATACTCACACATCTCTTTGACCAATATGGAACCATACATTCCAACCAAGTGTAGTTCTACCATGTCACTACTCCAAAGAACACTTTTTAGTGCCTTTTTTCACAGTGTAGTTATCACATAATATAACATCAGTGTATGATTAAGTGTTATGATTTCTGCCCTGTTGCACCATGCGCACGCTCAGTAATAGAATAATATTTCAAAATCCCGTTTTGACAGCAGTAATAGACCAACAAACAAACTCATTTTTGCTAGACTACAAACTAATCAATGCTGCGGCATCTCAAATAACACCAGAGAACCTGAACGCAGGTTTAAGACAATAATACCGGGCAGAGTCCTGGGCTGGTGCCTCCTGCTTAATTGATATACTGGACTTTAATGTCCTACCTATGTAATTGGATTAGAATTCATTAGATGTAATGAATTATTCATCAGCATTCAGTAGTATTAATAGATTATTCATTAAGATCACTTACATGACATTGTTATCTGCATGCACGATCATTCATTGGATTGTAGCAGAAAATCTAATGTGTGTTTTTCTAAGATGCGAGCTACAGGCTCTGCATTCCACTGTCACTGGAGCAAAGTTCTCCTCTGCAGGGCACCTTGTGGGAGAAATTGTCTGTTAAAAAATGAAATTATACCACAGCATGCCTTCATCTCGCTCCAGCCCACAAGATATATGTTGCTTGATGCTATGCATGGACCAACACCAAGCCCGGGTCTTTAATTGAATTTAGAGGAAAAGCCCTTGACAGGGAGATGGAAGGTGCCTGAGGTAAATGAAAACACTCTTAGCCTAATGTCTGCATTCACCAGCATGACTGAAGGATTATTTGAACAGCTGGAAAGCATCCCCTCTTCCCATGTGTTGAATTGCTGTTAACCTTGAAGACAACTTCAAAACACTTCTTTTACAGACCTCCGACAGAAAAAAACGCATTATAGTTCAGGGGGGTCGAGCAAATGAGCCGTTAATTTGATGGGGATATTAACAAGATAAATGTGAGTTGGTACTCTGTTTCAATCTTCCATTTAATTTGCTTTAAATGAAGTGGCATAACTGGAAAAGCCCCACAAACCGCAAAATCTGAAAAGGAGTAGAATGTCACATACCTTATGACGATATGCAGGAAGTCTATGGGCACTGTGCAGATGGAATAATATTAATTAATTACCCCCTTATCCCCTTTTGTTATAGCCCTACATAAAATGGGATACACTCATACACTCCATTTCAGTGTTTAGTGGTTTGTAAATATTGAACAGTTTGCGTTTATAGTACTGTTACGATATAAGTTGATTGTCCATAAACTGTAGCTGTCTGAGAGAAGGCATGTACTTGCACACCACAACCAACAATAGTTATGCTTACTTTAATGTGAGTCCGTTTATTTGCAATTTTCCTTTATTATATAGCCCTAAATAACATGGGATGCCAAACATGAAAACCTCATATACCCTCTTTTTCAGTGTTTAGTAGTTTGTATATATTGTACAGTAGATTTATAGTACTGTTGCGATTTATATGGATTGCCCATAAACTGTTAGCGTCTGCAAGAAAGCATTCAGGTATGCGTACTGGTACCTGTTCGCACATCATAATCAATGATCCTTATGTTTACCCTAAGGTGACATTTAGTCTCAGTAATCAGCTCCTGTAAAAAGTTTGTTGCAGCCGTATTGTAATTTTAGAAGCTAGAAGTTAGTCTAATCAAATATTTGATTCCTTGAAATGGATATTAAAGGAACAAATTAATTGTTTTTTTAATGAATTGCTTCCACACCGGTTTGGCAGTAGCTTTATTATGGAAATGAAATTAGCTAATCCCATTGAAGTCTAGTAGACCAACAAGCACAGCTGATTGGCCTTTTCATTTCTCTCATTTTCACGCTGAGGCCCTGGTTTACTAAGACCCCAACTGAAAAGCTCTTGCATGTCCAGAGCAGTAGATTGTGTGAGCAGTTAGTGGGCTTTATTTGCAGGTAATTTACAAAGTATAAGTGCACAAATGATGTTGACTTTGTGATATGAATGACATTTATTTAAAGTAGGCCTGTAGAGAATAGCCTGTGAGAATAGTGCAGTAGTGATCATGAACATATTTACTAGGACAATCCTGTGTCACTGCAAAAAAAAAAAAAATTAGTGATGCACAAAGGAAGGGATGTGAACTCCAACACTTTCAGTGTATTGATGATGCATCAGTGATAATTATGCAGAGTACCAAGGATCAAGATACAGAACTAAGCTATTAATCTATCTGATAACATAAAGCAGTAAAGACTAAAATAAGTTATGCAGCATCCTTTAAAATAATTATTAATAAAATAATAATGCATCCATACTAAAGACTGAATGAATTACATCTAAATATAGAACAAAAAGTGTTCCTGTGTCATAATAACAGTATTAAAAGAACATTGAGTCAAAGTGCACTAAAAACTTAAGGAGTTTATGATAAGTTTCAATTATTATTTCACACACAAAAATAATTTGGCAGGCCTTTGACTCCTAGTATGAAAAAGCTCTGATCCAGAACATTTTCTTGCTATTTGGACCTTCAAGCAACTTGATGTTTCTTAATTTTTAAAAGCTGACTTTATTTCCACTGTTTTGGCAGGTTTTTAAATTGAATTGTTTTATCAAGCCTGACCTGGACAAGTATGGCTTTGAGGTGAGACATTATTCAACCACATATTCAATTTTTAGACACATTTCATGCCTAATTATATTATTTAAATGAAGAACCCCGAAAATATCATGACAAACTCTGAACACATAGTAACAGCAGCAGGCAGCCTATTAACACAAGCCCCCAATATTATTTTAAACACCACAATAACCATCCTCAGATTTATTTTCATGCTTCTTAAATTGCTGTGCAGGTGCTAAATTCATCATTTGCATTGATCCGGCTCTATATTGTGCACCATTTGGAAGAAATGCCCCAAATTGCACAAAAGAATGCAATCCTCTGCAAATCCCTTTTGTACATCAGCTTTGACAGTTTTTTTTGTGTGCCATAAAGACTGCACATGTTTTTAGACATGCAATCCTTTCTCCATTTGTTGAAATATTTCAATGTTATTTATGTGATGTTGTAACACATACTGAAGGCTTGGCATCAGTTTCTGTTTGAAACATTTCCTGATCTGCATTGCAGATTTACATTTAGAGCAGAAACCCTTATCCACAGCAACTTACCATCATTAGTAACAGGGAGTCTCCCTGGAGCAACTAAGGGTTAAGTGTCTTGCTCAAGGACACAATGGTAGAAAGTTTGAACCTGCAAATTTGTGGTCATCGGGTTCACAGACAAGTGTTTTACCCACTAAGCCACTACCAGCCACAACCAGATTGAACTCAGTTAACCTGTGTTATCACTGGCTTGTTTAATTACATTGTTCCTGAGGATGTAATTCAGTTTCAATTGCTTAAATAATATTGAGGGAAATCATTATGAATAATCTACATATTTTGATATTTGATAAGGGACTATTGTTATTGAATGTGAGTTTTGATAAATGCCAAAACGCTAATCATGGAAGATTCTGCTTTGTTTGATTATTTTGTAATTATCTTGTTAATCATCATTTTAACTTTGAGCACTTATCCCTTAAAAGGTCTGTGTATGGCCCTGGTGTGAAATGCTGTGGTAAATTGTTGAGCTGCTAGTGAGCAGTGTGGGGTGAAAAGGATGAAAACAATTCACACGTCTCTTAATTTACATTTATATTTGCAGCATTCCCTAACTACAGGGGACAGAGCAACTCAGGGTTACGGGTCTTGCTCAGGAACCCAGTGGTGGTATTCTGAAGATAGGATTCGAACCCATGACGTCTCCAGAGGTCTCCACAAAGACAGCTCTGCAGAAATAAAACACACAGTACAACTGCAATTTTCCAACTGCCACAAAAAGAGCGTTTAACCCTTCAGCATGTAGCGTCATGATGGGGCAGCTGGTGGCCTGGTGGTTTGGGAGTTGCCCCTGCAATCAGAAGGTTGTGGGTTTGAATCCCAGGACTGCCAGTGCCAACTCTGAGGTTCCCTTGAGCAAAGTACTGTCCCCACACACTGCTCCCTGGGTGCTACGTCGCTGGCAGCCCACTGCTTCACTTGGTGAATGGGTTAAATACAGAGAAAGAATTTTAATGCATAACTGTAAGGGGGCCACTTTGCTTTACCTTATCAGTTGTGTGCTGCCGACTACTGAAGGGTAGCATCACACCAGTGAGATCTAGAACATTCAACAACAAACATTTTAACACATTCTAACTCTTCACACAGCAAGTTAGTGGTGTCTAAGATTACAATCAATATGCCATCAATTTTATACTCGGAGCTTTTATATTTATACTTTTTTACATTTGACAGTCAATCAATAACTAAATCGTACAAAACATGGGCTGCATTCCAAATTTCCTTTCCAACTACGTGCCCTGATTTTACCTGTTGCCTACGGCCTCATTAAGTATATTGGTAGAGCTGATCAGTAAATGGATCCACATGACTACCGGATCAAGGAAAGTGGACAGGAAAGGAAGTTTTATTTAATTATTCAGACATGGCCTTGGCAGTGCAGTTCGCACCAGAGCTTCAAAATAAGCCATTAAGTAATGCACACTTACTGTTTGTCATGTAGCGCAGCATAACAAATCAGAATAAGAATCATTTTATTGATTAAAAATGCTTAAAAATGAGGAACGCTTCATGATTTTGCATGTCATCATCGCGCAGGGGCCATGCTAATCTTCTCTGTGCTGTTCCTATTTTAGTACATGTGCTGCCGTTGCAAGCACACATCTGGTGATTTTACGTAACTTCTCATTCTGTCAAACGAGTCAGATGAGTGACACCAGCAAAGAGGATAACATCATCTTACTGACAAGGACATATCTGGATGATTAACATCTTTATTTAAAATATTGATAGACTTACAAAATCAAACAACCAAATTGTTTGTATTGCTACTGGCCTGAAACTACCATATAAGCAAAAACATTTGGGTAGAACTGCGAAAAAATTTCCCCCTAAAGGGTTAAAAACAATAAAATCTTTTATTGCCTTGTTGTTTCTGCAGCTGTGAAGGCAGGTTTGCTTCCTGTTTTATTTGCAATTTCTGTCAAAATAAATTCCTTTAACACTGCTGAAGAAAAATGCATAACTGAGAGACCCCCAAAACATGGAGAAATTGTATTTTATGGCTACTGTGCAAATGGTTGAAGCTCCGGGTGACTGCTTCTCCACTCTCATTCACTTTCTGTAACTGCCTAATCCTCACTAGGATCGTGGGTACCTGGAGCCTATCCCAGGGCCAATGGACCCAGATGCAAACCCCCGACCTTGGAGGTGTGCGGCACAGCGCTCCCCACTGCACCACCGTGGGTCGTGACTTCTTATATATATATATTATAAAATAGTGGCAAATAAAGAAGTACAATATGAGTGAGTATGAATCTATCATGATCGAAAGAAAAGAGGATGTATCAGTGATCAGTGAAGAAACATTGAAGCATTCCACTGCTGTTGAGTCGAGATTCTAACCCACTTCACTCTGAACACATCTAGAATCATAGCTGGGGTACCAACCCAACTAGTGGAAATTGTAGCGCTTGACTCTAAACCAGCAACCAGAGCCCCAGTCCTGAGAACACATTTTAGTTTAATTTTCCTTTATCACCTTGCTCATGCCATGCACTAATAAGTGCCTTTATTAGGATAAAACAGCGCAGTGTTATTCAAAGAGCACCACTGAGAAACACTGCTCTAACAGGTGTGTTACTGTGAGCCATCATGTGTACTGTAACATCATAACAGGTGCTATTTATTCGGACGCCTGACCATTACACCAAAATGACAGATACATAGTATTTCAATGGAAATTTGAACCCATTCATTCTGTAAAGCATATATGAGGTCAGGCACTGATGTTGGATGAGAAGGCCTGGATCTCAATCTCCATTCCAGTTCATTCCAAAGGTGTTGGATGGGTTTGAGGTCAGGGCTCTGTGCAGGCTAGTCAAGTTCTTCCACACCGAATTCATCCAGCCATGTCTTTGTGGAGCTTGCTTAGTGCACTGGGATACAGTTGTGCTGGAATAGAAAAGACTCTTTCCTAAACTGTGTCCACAAAGTTGGAAGTATGACGTTGTCCAAAATGTCGTGGTCTGCTGAAGCAGTAAGATTGTTCTGCACTGGAAGTAAGGGGCCTAGCTCAAACCCTGAAAAGCAGGTGTGTCCCAATACTTTTGTCCATATAATATATCTCAGGCTGGGTGAGAATACACTTTTAATCTACACTTAAAAAGGTGTGAACAACCTATGACAGCTTCTTACATCTAAGCTACAGGACAAAAAAGTGCCAATGACATTCACCCAAATTTTGTGATATGAATACAGGGATTCATTCCTCCCATTCAACCCTCTGCAAAGGCTCATTGGTTTTACAGAATTCAAGATTATAAAATGTTTTCATTTGTGTAACTACCTTGGTGGTCATTTTTTACCTTTTTAGCCAGATAACAAAAGCCAAACCAAGGTCAGCTGTCTTATTGTCATGTTTACAATGCTTACTTGTTTACAATGGCTGAAGTGATGGGTCATTTTGTCTGGAATGTCCCTTTGATAACCTCACTTAAATCTGTCAGTTCTGATTTATGCCCTTGTAGATGCACTGGTTACAGAAAGAATATCAGCTACTTGCCATTTAAAAGCAGGTCTGATTACGAGGCAATGATTTTAAATGAAAAAAGCAAGGGCTAGTCTATTTAAGGCATCTTAGAGGTACATCATTCCGCTCGTACATCTGTGAAAAGAAGCATAACCCTACAGGTCTCAGTGACCGAAGCAATAAATCTGACTGCAAACTGTACTGTTAAAGCTTCCTCTGTAATAGAATGTTGTTGGGAATGGCTTCCTACACAGATTGCTTTGGGTGCGCTGCGCTTGAGGGCCTGGATACCATAAGGCAATTTTAGTCTGATATGACTATTTGGCATTGATTTGAGAGAAATCTTATTACTGCCTCCAATCCAAGGAGAAATACCGGGACTGTAACCTTGTATCAGGCAACCCATCATGAGAGGTTTGAAATCACTTTATCAAATGTATCCATTGTTGCATCTATCAGACGCATACAGCTCTGCCACACATAACAAGACAGAAGAGAATATAGAGCATATATCACACATGTTTGTGAGCTTTGTGACTGTCACTGGATTGTGTAGAAGGTAACTGTTTTTGAGTATTTGTCATATTTCAAAATTATATCCACTATGTAACTACAGGTCATTCATACACTATATGGACAAAAGTTTCAAGCCATTTTGGACAACGCCATGCTTCCAACTTTGTGAACCCAGTTTGGGGAAGAACCTTTTCTATTCCAGCATGACTGTG
>JBBPCX010000160.1:4082667-4093176 GCA_037974365.1 Hydrocynus forskahlii
TAATGTGTATTGTGTAATTTAAGCAGTAAAGGGTTAAAATCTGTTTGCTGTGTGTTCACCTCAGCAGTGTATGGCAACATATTTAAATTCTGCTGCAGCCGTCGCTACAGGTCTGTGATAATGTTTGTGCTGGGATGGTGTTTTTTTTTTTGTCCCGGGTCAAAAGCCAGGGCTTGATTGACAGCACACTGACACAGTGAAATTGTGTGGAATGACTCAAGGCCAATACAATGCTTTGTCAAAGCCACATCAAAAGAGTCTGGCCTTCAATAGAGAAAACAATGTAGGAAGTTCCTCATACATAACTTCCGTAAATATACATCAGCACACTCGTATTACAGACAAACACTTCTGTATGCAAAATCATGCACACACGCATGGAGGCTACGGAAACAAATGCTTGCTTTAATCATGTAATCAAAAATCCTTAGAGTAGTCCTGATTTAATTTTTCTGTCATCTACTCTGTGAGCTTTTCATGTTCCACATGCACACACTCCCCCCCCCCCCCCACTTCAAATGTAATCACTGTGCTAAAAGAGAGGACACAATTATACTAAAATACCCATTTTAAATGTCAATAAATTGGCATTTCAAAGGACTTTTAAAGACCCACCATTGTGCAATAATCAGTCAGAATTTGCTTCATACCTCAAACACAAATACGAATAAGTGTAGTCATAAAACATCTCAGCAGAGACAGTTTTTTTTTTCCATTTAGCAGCGAAACTCTTTCATCATTTAATACAGACATGGCAGTATTACAAAGCATATAGCTTTATGCCCAAAACATAGCATAATTCATTAAAAGAGGGGAAGCCATTGATCTAACGGTGTTACAGTGGATTATATCTGGGCATGGTAGGGTTAGGTCCACCTTTTCCAGAGCCAGATTAAGCCAAAACCAAGATTGTATTGACATTTTCATGGTGAATCAACACTAACATTGCAGTTTAGTCCAAGGCTAGGCTTAATCCATGTTCACAAAACCAGTTCAAAGACTTTTTGGAATAAAGATGGGTGATTCAGAGCGATCACAATACAAACATTTTCTTGATGCGCGGTATGGATCTGATATGTAGAGTGTGTGAAGAAGAAAACAAGAAAGAGAATATGCGATAAATACATTAATTAATTGAATAAAGTATAATTAGTTGTTTTAAAAGAAGTAAACAACTTAAGAATGAATATGAAGGAAAAAAATGAAAATGAATAAAATATAATAAAGAATAATGGCAATGTACATGAGGTGTCCAGTCAGATACCTGTTACAATGTAGGTGATGCAGGTACCATGCACTGGTTATTATTGTTTATGGGCTTTCTGTAATTGGTCTTTTTAATGATACATGCAGTAGTTTCTACTGGTAATACCTGTATAATACCTGAAAAATGTGGTATTTTCAAGGTTTATGCTTCACCTTCAGACTATGTTTGGAATCAGAAACCAGGCCATGGTTGGTATGTTGGCATTCCTGCTATACTCTCAAGCTCCAGACGGTTCCGCCCCTTCAGCTACACCATCTGGATGTAACTAGTACCTTTCTTGCATCTACACATTTTTCAAGTGTTGGAAGAAAGCCTTCTGAGAACTGCCACTGCTGACGGAGTCACAGCGCTCTGTGTGAGACGTGCATTTCTTCAGTAACGTTATGGGTGATTTGTGGAAAATATCAAAGAACACTCTCAAACAACCACCATGTTTGCCATGTTTTCATTACTTGGAGTTAAAGCTTTGCCTTCTATCCCAAACAAACACGAACACACAGGCTTGCTTGTCTGGAGCAGTGAATGCAGCAGAAACCCTTGCAATGCATTCAATTCTGGGAGACCAAGCACTGCAGATGCTTAGTTTTAGCCATGTTTGAGCTCAGGCTCATGTGTCTTTGTGACAAGCGAGGTTTTGTTAAAAAGACCAAGCTTCAAGCTGCCAGTGACGCATGGATCCATGCAGTCTTTATGGCGCAGATTACCGGCGAAATGTGTGGAAAATGGAAATGAGGTCTGCTGTGACCTGCATAAAACAGGGCGGGATGTTGGTTGGCACAACACAAATGTGACATGTTTTTTTTTGTGTGGTTTTTTTGGTGCAGCTTCATTTCCCAGTGAGATACTTGCACAGTATATAAAGTGACAGTGCCAAATGCAAACAAGCTCACCAGCAGCTAAACATCCTAAAAATAACTGTAAGAGCACTAACAAGGCATAAGATTGAATGCGACAATGCAAATTGAACATTTATTTTGCTCTTGTCTGGGTGTACAAGGAGGTTGGAGAGAAGAAACTGCTTACAAGTGCTGTGCAACAATGCAGTAATAGATTGAGGTGTGGTGTAGCCTTTAAGAAAAAAAATAGGGTTCTGCAATGATTCCTTTTGTAACTACAATGATTACAAATAGAATCATTAAACACAAAGAACCATTAGAATGTCTAAACAGCTCTTTGCACTCCTGAAAATGCCACTTTAAGGTGTGGAATACTAATACATTTCTACAAACTGGTTTAACTGAATTGGTTTTAAACCAATTTAACTGAAAACATAAAAACATACAATGAATTTAGTGTGCTACTCCTATACAACTTCATATCTAAATATAATGTGTTATATGATATTATTCGTAAGTTACAAGAACAGACAGTCCAGAAAACTGAATGAAGCATTGTAATTACAGCATCAGAAAGTAATTAAATTAATAAATAAACATCAAGATTTTCTTATATTTGGAAAGACCTGGTCAAATCATGGGGTAGAAAACAAAACAGTCTACCTTTAGATTAATACAGTGTAAAACAAAGCATGTATAATAAGAGTCTTTGAATAAAACATTAAAAAACACCTTTTAGCCTTGAGTATATAAGATTTAAATCTACACTGCATGAGTTATCATGCTGTATAAAGGAACATAAATGAGATTTCCATACTTCTGAACGATAGTGTCTTAATTTTAGTAACTGCAAAACCATAAAATGTCATGCGGTTGTGATATCATATAAACTTTAAGTCATAGAAGCGTTTTTGGTGCTTCTTTATGATAAAGGTGTAGCGGAAGGTAAATTAAAAACCCAGCTCCCTCTTCTTTACACGGAGGTTAATTTCTTATGCTTGCCAAGAAAGTTCCATACAAATACCCTGGAGACCATGAAGAAGATCAGCATTCACATCTAAGAGGCGAATGCACACCCCCCTTCAGAAAAAGAAGCTTTTGTTTTATGCATGGGAAGGTGCAGGAACGACAGCCAGGTTGGAGGAGGAAACGAATGGGAGTGAAGTGAATGATGGATATGCAGCAGATGTTAAATAGAGAATTCAGGTCAATACTGTACAGGATTCTTTGCAGCGAAGAGAGAGAGAGAGTGGAGAACAGAGGAAGGGATCGTCAGTTTAATGCACAGGGCTATGACTCATGTTCTGAGGAAGTCAGGAGGTGAGAGTTCAGCTCAAACCTCATCAATCTGCTCCGCAACTGACTGTCTGGGTGCTGGAGCTAAACCAAGCTTCGCATTATTCAGCTGCAGAATGCCATGCCAGTATACTGGGATGCAGTCTGGAAGAATTCAAACACTTTGAATAAATCAGGATCCCCCGAGGGTGAGCCCAAATTTTAAAATCATGCCATTTTAATTATGCCATGAATAATATCGCGAGCCATCGGCTCAAATTAGAGCACAGGCTGTGAGTATAGTCTACTTTTTGTGGGTCTGTGGCGCTATTTACTACTTACAGACAGATTAATGAGAGCCAGGTAAGAGGATGCCCACCAGATGCGTGCTGTTTCGGCCTTTCGGTGACACGGTTTAGAAGGTTTAGGATTCGAAATGTGGAAAAATCAGCGTCCATAAATTAAATTAAAGATCATCAGTAAGAAACGCAAAGCCTCCCTAAAATCAGCAGCCGTGAATTCAATTAAACATCAGTAACAAACTCAACAACCTCCCTAATGAAATCGCAGCATTAGCGTTATATCTTCAGTTAGACTTTTCTCATGTTTGAGTGAATCGTGCAAAGCTAAACAGGCCTTCAAGGTGCGTCGTGGGGCTTCTCTAGGATAAAGTTTGCAAACCAGCTCCGCAGTTTAATTAAGCTGTCTGCATTTGGCACAAATACTGATGGGGTTATCTGAGATTTTCCAGAGGCGACAGACCTAAGTTAATTGAAATCGTCGCAGTAATCACGGTACACTTGACAGGTGAAGAGTGGTGGAGATCACTGGGAAGTGGTGGCAATGTGACTGACTACACCGTGTAAAACTACAAATTGCTTTTTATATAAGCACCTTAAAGGAATAGTTTAGTGAAGCATTGCATTGATACAGTTTTTCACGTATGTGGTCCATCAGCCGACACTTGTTAGAGACATGTTTGACGTCCAAAGTTTGCTTCTTTAGCTCACTGGAGCTGCGAGACTAGCGGCTGAAAACACAAGATGTCAGCAGAAATCCAAGTAGTTTCAACTGTACTGTAAAAATACATAATACTACATAAAATCTGCTCACATGGCACCCAGATCTTCATTAAGTCCAAGCAGACTTGTGGATGTGGTCCTGGCGTTGTTTGATATGGTTGCCTGTAGCGGTGAAGTCATACTGTATCCTAAACCGCATGGACAAGTCTGTGCCATCTTAATTCAGATGGATGGTGTTCAAGCTGATGGAGAAAAGGGTAATATTGGAGACTACTGACTTCTAGTGTTAGGAACATTAGCCTTGTAGATCTAGCGCTAAACTAAAAAAGCAATAATTTGATCTTGACTGATGCACTACATTTTGGGTTAATGGAAAATTGTGTAAATTATATTTCTGAGCCCCTCACAAGTAATTGATGCAGTCTTCTTTCTTTGCTTAAATATGCAGCAATCGTTGCTCCAAAGTTTTGCGTCCTGTAAGCAATGCTGTGCACTATAGACAGCAGTGCGTTAGCTGCATGGCTGCCTTCCCTCCCTCAGCTATACTGCAGCCAAGTCTTATTAAACTTCTCACTGCATGTGTTCAATAACCTATTTCTCCCTCTCCCTCGTCTCCCTCTTCCTTTCCTCTTCTTTCAGCTCACGGCCTGTTGAACACCATTAGCACTTGTCACATCAGTCTAGCCAAGGTCGCCGCTCCTGCCCTCGTCCCCGGACCTCCTACCCAGCCTTAAACAGCAGACAGTCGCTTTCTTTTTGACAGTGTATGATGGAAAGCCTAAGTGAGCTGCAGAATCCTCTCTTGGACAAGAACAGCAAACATGTAGTCAAGGCAGACTACGGCTACAGGAGCGACTTCCCCAGCAACCAGTACCAAGAGAACATCATCAACTACTTTGTGACTAGCGGCGGAGGTGGGAGTGTGGGAGGGGTTGGAGGAAGCGGAGGTGAGGTTGGGGTCATGCCAGGAAACGGCAAGGCCAAAGCCCAGCTCCTGGACGCCACTTCACTGCACCTGGCAGTGGAGGCCTTCTACAAGCCCAACTTCATCCTCTACAAGGACGATGTCACCATCAAGGGCAAGGATTACAAAAGCGAGTGCTGCGAGACCACCTTCACGGAAAAGAAAGAGAAGGAAGCGGCCATGGAAACCCCCAGCACTGAAGATCCACAGGCTAAACTGCTGGATGAAAACGAGGTGAAGATCCAGACAGTGTCTTACGAGGTGGAGGAGGAGGAATACGTGGAGTATGAGGTGAGGCCTCACTGATACATAAATATATAATCACAACGACTCGCATTACTTTTTGTAGTTAATCACAATAAACTGTAATTTGTCTTATCTGCTCAAGGTCTGCCTTAAAAATGCCATTAAAAGTCAGTGGATTTTGTTATAGCCGTACAAGTGGACGAAAGAAGCTTTATAAAAATGTGTTTATTGATTTCACATACATCAATCAGCCACAGCATTAAAACAAGTGAAGCAAATAACATTGTGGAGTGAAGACTAGCCTTTCTGGTTCAGTCCCACAGAGCTGCTGTTGCACAAATTGCTGAATAAGTTAAGGCTGGTCAGGGTAGAAGGGGGTCAGAGCACACATTGTATTGCAGCTTAATGTGAATTGGCCTGCACAAGACAGATCAGTCTGAGTGCCCATACCAGCCCCTGTCTACCGCTGAAAGTGCCTGCAGTTTGCATGAGAGCATTAGAACTGGGCCGTGGGTCGACGGAAGAAGGAGTTTTTGTCATGTTTTCTTTTACTTTATGTGGGTGGCCTCGTGTGTGTGTGTGCGTTTGTGTTCGTATCTAACCTGTATAAGCACCAGCATGCACTATGGAAAGAAGAGTTCAAGGCGTTGACTTGGCCTTCAGATCTCAGTCAGATCTGCCTCTGTGGGATGTGCTGGACAAACTAGTCCAATCCATGTAGGCTCCACCTCACAACTTACAGGACGTAAAGGATCTGCTGCTACTGTCTAGCCATACACCACAGCTCACCTTCAGAGGTCTCGTGGAGTCCATGTCTGGATGGGCCAGAACTGTTTTGTTGCCTAAGGGGTAATCTACACAATATTTGGTTTTGATGTAATGCTGACTGTTGTATATTTTATATATACATATAGCCGATGGTTTCAGCTCTTCGATTGTAGCTTCTTGCTCTCGCTTTCATTCTTACAGCTCATGGATTCTTGTTGCAGGGGAGTATTCATAGGAGAACCAAGGCTGTCCACACTGCTGTTGCTTTTGACAATTTGCTGATTATTGATTGATCCATAAGTCTCCCATGAGCGTAGTCCAGCATAGTCTGCTGAAGGTGCTGAAAGTGCTTTAAAATCCATTACAAGCTACAGTATATTTGAACAAGACTGCTACAATTGCAGATTCTGTCATAGCAGCTGGGCTTTAGCCGACACCACTACTGATTTAAAGGTGTAATGATACAGTCAGCCCATGATTTGATATTGTGATTTTATATTCGCAATATTCTGAACACACTTAGAAAAAAAATTTACAAGTATACTCAATTATGGCAAAATCTACTAATGAAACCAGAGCTGTAAGGCAGGAAGAATGTGATGTGTAACATGTGCTGGACTGGGTTGTTGATTGGTGCTGGTTGTTTGCAAACCTTGGCATTCAAACAGCCATACAGTTGCATTCAGTGTCATAGTTAATAGAATGTCAATTCTACATGATATATTTTCACATCCCCATTTTGCACGTTGCATTATAAACTGTGTTAACAGCATAAATTAAAGTAGTGGTGGATCAAATTAAATGATAATGAGAACTGATTTATCACTAATTTGCTGTTAATGCACTTTTCTGATTAATAATGGTGATATGAAGATGTGAAGAATCTACATCATCCATTAATGGAGAGGGACAGCTGCTGACCAGGTATTATTTGGGCATGGAAGTGTGTGGGGAGCTATTATGAGTGTATTAGGCACAGGGGTGTTGCCGGGGATTTTAAACACCTGGAAATCACTGCTGGAATATTCTGGCAGCCAGACGCATACACTGCTTCTGTGGTCAGGAGCTGACCACTGATAAAAAGACAGAAAATGACTGACAGAGATTGTGCATATTTTTTCACATGGTTCTGAATGGGCTTGATTAATAAAAATGGCTCGCAGTTCTGCAGAGTTCCTGACAGCTGGCTTTAAATAGCTCTGAAGTCTCACGGGCAGCATTGGCTTAGACTTACTAGAGCCTGCACTTTAATAAGACAATAAAGGCAGCGCGAATGAACAGATGCTTTCGATGCATCTAAATTTTCCTCCTGGAAATGTGAACTTGTAAAAATATTATGTTCTACACTTTGTGGCCGATGTGTAAATGGATCTTCAGCCTTTATAGTGTGTTTTATTAATAACTCTCAAATCGATATGCAGTGGAGATTTTTACACATTTCCGGAGATTAACTGAATATTTTACCATGTTAAAACAGGAAGAACAATGGCTTCCGTGAGAACTTCAGTGAGTGCGCTCGATAACCTAGTTCTCAGCATGAAATTGTTTAATTAACTCATCGGGATGCCACGATGAACTCTAGCGTGTGAGCAGGTGATGACATGCTGGATCTCATCAGATGAGAGGATTTAATGAGGATGGTGGGCTTGCCTTCAAGCTGAGGGCGCGAACTGTCGCTTGATGTGGCATCGCTGCGTTTTGACCAGGCAGACACAGTGTGTATCCAGGAGAAGCCTTGACTTTTGGTGGTTGGGTCCAGCTGTTCAGCCTGTGCAGCATCTCATTGCGCTCGTCACATCATGTTAAAGCCACTCTCCCTGTCTGGGCCCTCCTGACCTCACCAGTATGCACAGTATGCACTCCCTTCAAGATATATGGAAGGTTAAGAATACATGGCACACTGCAGCACTTTATCTGGTCAAAGTTTTATGAAGCTCTGCCATATGAAATTGCAAAACCGCAGCTGGAAAAAGTGTGGCTGTGCAGATAGCAAAGAAAAGTAGAAATTGCTCATAATACAGCTACGCAAGTCTGGTACACTCTACCCTGGAGCAATGCTGCTTTTAGGCCCCATGTTAGAGCCTTTGGTTATTATGCAGCAGATAATAGGTTTTCTTGCACAGTTTTCTCTTCCCAAATGCAGTCAATCAGCCAAGATATTTGGTATTTTTATGCTTCTGTGGCCTCAGACTACAGTTCATATAGCTGATGCAGCTAACAAGTAATGGTGTTCACCAATTAGCATTGTGCAATTAAATCATTACAGACTTACATCAAACTGTGTCAAATTGTTAAGGAGATATGTTGCAGGTGAATTTAAAAGAATTTCTAAAATGTTTTTGTATTGGGAGTTTAGTGAAAAAAACACATACACACATACATGTACAGACATGCAAATGATAGGTGAGCTACTTAAAATATGCATAGATTTGCCAGAAATCCAGCCTTTGCACGATACTGGAATTAAAATGTTTGTCTCACAGACACTCCAGAGAGAGGATTTTACAAACAGATATTTGAAATCTCATTGTTTTATTGTTTAATCAACAAAACACTATAAAGCATTTTGCAGGTTATTTTTATTACACAATGGAGCATAAACCCAGTTATAAGCAATATACAGGGAAATCATTCTGTAAAATACAATTTGAATAGTATACGCAATAAACATGTACAATTTAATGAATGCAGGTGTTCTAGGTGTTTCTTTTTTTTCCGCATGAAGAGAAACTGTTTAAAGAACAAGCCTCTGAACTGTATTGTTCAGTAAGATCTCAGATAACATGCACAATTCATGTGAAGGTCATCCTTTGCAGAGAGGAATTGGATAACTTTGTCTGTTCTATTCAGATTTTACATAAAACTATCTTTATTTGATAAATAAAAAACACAAATGCACCAAGTGTGCAGAACTAAGCTTTAATCAGAATTGCCACATTTAGGCTAATGGCCTAAATTTAGGTTAAGGGCCTGATTTTAGACTAAGGGCCAAACTATTACATTTCATTATTCATACATTTGTGATTTGCAGTTATAATGTTATCCTCATATTGTTTATGAGACCCTTTTCCATGGTTTAGGTAAAAATATGTGTGATGTTAAGTATGCACTAAAACCACCTCCTTCATGCTGCCTTCATGCTCTGACTCATTGAGGCATGGACTCCACCAGACCTCTGAAGGTGCTTGGTATCTGGCACCAAGACATTAGCAGCAGACCCTTTAGGTCCTGTTAGTTGCAAGGTGGAGCCTCCATGGATTGGACTAGTTTGTGCATCACGCGCCACAGAGACACAATGTGTTTGAGATCTGGGGATTTTGGAGGTCAACACCTTGAACTCCTCAAACCATTCCTGAACATTGTTTGCAGTGTGACAGGGCACATTATCCTGCTGAAGGCAGCTACTGACATTTATGTTGCCATAAAGGGGTGTTCTTGATTTACAACAATGTTCAGATAGGTGGTGCATGTCAAAATAACATTCACACAAATGCTAGGACCCAAGGATTCCCAGAAGAACTTTGCACCGAGCATCACACTGCCTTTTCTGGCTTGCGCTCTTTATTTAGTGGCGTTTCTTCATACACACATCCAGCTATGATTCATCAGACCAGACCATCTTCTTTCATTACGCCATTGTCCTGTTCTTCCATATCCATTGTTGGTGCTTTTACGGTGGACAGGGGTCAGCATGGGGACTGGTCTACAGATACGCAGCCCCATATGCAGAGAGCTGTAATGCACTCTATTTTCTTTCATAGCCGGCCTAAACATTTTCAACCATTTGTACTAAAGTAGCTCCTCTGTGGCATCAGACCAGATGAAGCTCCCCACTTGGATCATCGATTGTCCTTCCTGTTCACATGTCATTCCTGGACCACTTTTGGTAGGTACTAACCACTGCATAACAGGAAGAAGAGCTGCCGTTCTGGAGATGCTCCAGTAGTCTAGCCATCGCTATTTAACCTTTCTCCAGCACACTCAGATCACAAATTATAATAATTGATTGTTTGTGAGCTGGCTATAGAAACAGAGGTTTGTTTTTAATCTTTGGATTCGTCCATGCTCCTCTGTGATTGATTTAGCCAAACCAAGTATTTGATGGTAACCTCCAAGCCAAACAGTCACATA
>JBBPCX010000160.1:4100166-4116737 GCA_037974365.1 Hydrocynus forskahlii
TACTTGTTGCTTGAAATGTTCCCATCCAATGACTTTTATAATGAGAAAAGGTACAGTGTGAACAAGAACATTTTAATTTTTGTCTTGGCTGCATAAATATACAGATTTAATATATATATATATATTATATATATACATGACTTTTTAAAAAACGAGTATTCGTAACAAGTGCCAAACTACTTGTCTTTCCATGCGATCCCTTTAAAAAAAGAATTTCATATGTTTTGGATGATATCGGCCCTTTAAAAAATAATTGGGCTCATAGTGTATTGAAGCCAGCATTAATTAAGACCCACAGTTCGACTCCGGGTGTATAAGAGAAAAGATCCCAGAGTTCTGATCCTAAACAGTTGAAGCTATGATGAATCCTGCAGTTTCTGGTTGCCAGTCTTGAGAAAACGCAGCTATGCTTCAAAATATCAAGCGCTTAAACTGGATTTATATAAAGCTCTTGAAGGCCTCACGCAAGCAGGATATCGACAGGGAGCCAGCCCTAGCATGCCAGAAAAGATCTCTTCTCAGAAAAGCGTTTTAAATATGGAAATACAAACCCAAGCATCTAAATTAAGCACAAGCGTTGCTGAGCATGGGTTCAGCTAATCTGACTGATACATGCGAATGAGGTCTGCTTGTCTTCACATCAGAATCTGTGAGAAAACTGAACTGCAGGAGGTTGACCATTTTCTCATAGCTTACAAGAAAGTAGGAACCTGAGAAGACTTGAAAAAGGTAGTTTACTGACTGTCATTCCCTCTAATAAAATGCTTTAAAATCATTATCACTACATGCAGATTTATGCCTGTGCCCAAAACAAGACACAAAGCAATCCGTTAGTTTCCAAATGTTGGAGGCCCATGGAAATCCATCAACAGCGACCGTTTCTTAATCTCATTACTGGTGTATTGGACACACAGCTCTCGGGTGATCAAGGGCTGTAAAAACAAATGTGACTATTTTGCATTCAGAGGGAAATTCATTTATAGTAACTTGATAGATGTGTTAGGAACAGTCAACAGTGCCCAAACTAATTTGTCTCTGAATAAAAATGTGATTCTTTTGTCAGATCACAAATATAAATTTCTGCATATTAATTACAAGTTGATCAAATAACACCTTGCATAATTTGAGTAATGAAAAGGGTCCCGAGTGCGTCTATGCATTAGAATCTTGTTTTTTTTTTATGGAGTCCTTTTTTTCCTTTAAAGAAAGCAGCCATTAGAACAAAAAATGTCCTGCAACTGGGGTCATACAGCATAATAAACTGAAATGATATAGAACATTTTGAGAAAAGTCCGGAGTATAAAAGTATGCCCAACCCCCCCACCCCCCCACCCCAAACCCCGCCCCACCCATTCTCTCTCTCTCTCTGGTCCCTCACCAGTGGCTGACAGACTTTCGCTTTCATGCCCGGTGAATTGATAATGCCCTCAGTGATTGAGACTCCCACCGTGGTCCTTGAGCACAGGTCCTGTCATATGTGCATGAGGTCTACAGTATAAATCAGACAGGCTTATTAACAGCTCAGCGAGCCTGTGTTTTTATACTCGTCTGGCATGCTCAAGGCGTTAATCAAGCCTCCTGAGGAATTACACCCCTCTGACCTACTGCTGAGTGCCTGGTGTGGCATAACTTACCCCCTCCCACATCCCTTGAGCGACTTCTCACTAACCGTGAGCCATTCTTATTAAAAATGTATGGAAAGCATTTTTCTAGTGCCAGCCCAACGCTGACCTCCCAACAACATCACTGCTGCAGTCATCTGCCCCTTTGTAGGAATATAATTGGCTTTGAGCGCGTTTCACCTGGTGGCTCTTTAGTCGTCCTGTCCTGAGTCAGTCTCTGGTGACTGCGGTTCAAAGCGCCGCATTCGCTTTCTGCCCAAAACGTTCATTTCCATTTGTGCTGCAGTCCCCACGGACTGTTTGCAGCCAGCCTGACGTACAGAGCCACCGTAGTGGCAAATAAATTCACATTGGCGTGTTAGTGCGAAGCAGGTGTCGCTGTGGGAGTAAACTACAGAGGTGGTGGAGAGCCCCATGAAAGATCATCCTGAGACCAATATAAGACATTTCCAGTTTAGAGAAAGTTAGATTATTTTTAAACATACAGGCTGGTGAAATGCCATTATGTTTCAACAGGGAAGTAAAATACAACGTTTGTGCTGTTACATGTAATCAATCAAGTGTATTATGCTTTTGCTTCTCTGGAACAGTGCTATAAGGACATTGCTGCGAGAAATTAGACATACGTTTAGGATGACTGTAACTATAGGCCAAGTATGTTAGCTGGCATTGGCTAGAACTAAAAAATCTAAAGATATTTCTTTGGGCCCAATGTTACTCTGACAAACGACATCACTCACTGAGGAGGAGGGAAAAAAATGAAATTCTCTACCATTGCACTGGTGGGCTCTAGTGTTAGTGTTGGCTCACGAGTTCACCTGAAGCAATGGATACTCAAGCCTTCTTCAATTGGAAACCTCCCTTTCTTTGACCCACAGTGGCCAGAGAATTTCCCTCGGCTATATTTGAATAATGAAACACATTTCTTCATGCTACGGTTGAAGCGGTTTGATTAAGCAGCTAATTATGAGGGGATATAGATTTCATTTTCTCAGCAAAGGAGGGTGCTCAGGCAAAACCCTCATACATGACACATACATAATAAGTGTAAAAGCACAGGAATCGATCACCTCGGAATGAAATGAAGAACTATTAGCAGGGCGAGGGACTGAGAGAGAAGGAGAAGGGGGGGGGGGGCAAAAATGGGATCGGATTTGCTCGTCTTGCATGCTAGGGAGGCAATTTAGCAACATAAATTACATGCTCCCTGTCCTGTGGCTCCTGCCACCCTGATAGGATAAAACCATCCATTAATCTGTCATGACCTGTCAGCTGGGCCCGGGATGGTGACAGGTCACTCCTAAAGGGAGCACCGTACATGAGCTGACTAGGCCAGGTTGTGAATCCAGGCTGTGGGGTTTAACCGGAGATTTGTTAATAGAATAGCCAGACAAACACTACTGGAGCTTAACAACAGTCAGGCTCCTATTAATGCTTGTTGCTCGGTTCTGACATGGTGAAAATAAGAAAACGCACAAGTGTATAACTATCCTGGAACCATGGCTACCATGCTCTGACAACAAAAAGCTGCTTTTCATCCCTATTTCCATTTTTTCTACCGTTTTAGTGGTTTTTTAACATAATCTATGATCTCTATTTCACAATTATAGCAATTATATTATTATTTCAGGTCAAACAGACCACTAGAAAAATGATTTTTCTTTGTCCCATAAGTTACCTCAGCATAGTGACGATAAGAACAGGGTCGAGGCTCAGGCACGGCCCAAAGAATCTAAGATACAGAAACAAAAAAACGTAGTCAGAAATAACATCATGATGTCATGTTCCATGTTCAGCTACCTGTTTTGACTGATTGAATAGACCAATAAATGATACAGACCAAAGGAGTTTCTGTATTTGAAAAGCACACAAGCTGCAGATGACAGCGAGACATCTGGCTAAATCTGGCACACAGTAGTAATGAACAATGTGTATTGGTCCTGTTAAATAGACAAAGCTTAGCATGCTGCACGTCTAAACTATGCCAACTATTGTCATGTTTATGTTGTTTTTGTCTTTAATTTTGGCTTCTCGATAATCTAAAAAACATTACACGACGTTGCATTACAATAATTTGGCCGATGCTTTTATCCAAAGCAACTAAAAATATGAGGACACATTCAAGTTTCGGGACAGTGTGAGAACAAGAGGAGAGTATTAAGTGCTAAATCTTTATGTAAGAGTAATGCAAGTGCATCAGGAGAGGATGCGTCTTCAGGAGGTTTTTGAAGCTAGAGAAGGATTCTGCCGCTCTGATCGGCTTAGGCAGCTCATTCCAAAAAACAATGTTTCATATACAAGATCATGTACTTAAAAAAAACAAAAACTGCATTTGGGTGTTATGATTTATAATAGCATTGTCAAGAGCAACCCTTTAACTTTTTAGAACATTAACATGATTTATAAGATGGCTGGTGGGTGATTTAGTATTATTTGTTTAAAAGAATAATGTGCAAAAGGAGAAACAATGCTTCTATATTTCATTTTGCTTGGATTTTTCAATGTGTATACTTCAAAATATGTGCCTGTGTAAATTATGGACTGCACTAATCAACCAATAACTGCATTTTTTCTTTACCTCATTAATTAAAATCCAAACGAAATAAGCGAATATGAATATAACCATTCAATGCAATCATTATAAAAGTGCAACATTTACTATAATCTCAGCTATGGTTTGTAAATTGCTTTCCCTTCACAGTTCCACGACACAGATTCTTCTGTATTGCTGTTATATAGGGATATTAAGCATGGGCTTCACTCGCATGCACATAAGAAAGAAGACGGAAGGATAAAATGTGGACAAATGTACTGTAAATGGTACATTTTCAGCAAAGCCTCCAGTAAAAATGGTTCCAAATTGCAAGGGAGTTGTAGACACGAGGAATTCTGTATTTAGAAAAATTCTGTCCTGTAACTGTCAGCTGTGATGCAATGCATCCATCCTTTGGAGGGAAATGTTTTTTACATACCACCGCTCATATTACATCAGTTCTGAGTCCAGAAAACAGATAAACTTCCAGTGCACTGTAGACAGAAGAATGACTAACACATTTCCACTGAAATATTTATATATCCTCTTACACAACAGCAGGTGTGCAGATAAGAGCAGAGAGAGCGAGAGAGTGGGAGAAAAAGAGAAAGAAAGCAGTGGCGGGTAATAGCAAGAGAAGTTAACTCATGGACATTAGTTTAACAGTAATTATGGAGGCTGATAAACGGCTGATGCTGGAAAACATTTGACACCCAAACGCAGGAGACAGCTCCGGCCCCCCGTCAGCTGAGGAGAAAATGTGATGACACCAAATCCGACAATACGTGAGCGCATGAGCTGCCCCCACACATGAAATCCAATCTAATATCCCACGTTATTTTAGACAGAGAGCTTGTTTTTGCAGATAAAGCCCCATTGACAGTGCTGTTCTTCAGCAGGGATGATTGCAGCTTATTGCTGTGAGCCACAGCTCTATGTACAAAAACAGTTTCATCACTGCTCTCAAACCCGCACATTCTCCAACAGGCATTGTTATTTTTAGGCCCTCCGGTGTATCAATGGAAATGAAGACCGCATCTACACCCGCAGAAGCTGTTGTTGTTGTTGCTGTGTCCCAGAAAAAACTCCAGCTGTGTGTTTACATATAATCATTTGTGGTTGTTATGCACTTGACACAGTTTTTACTGTAATTTAAACATAGGACATGTTTGTATTTACATGTAGATGAAATTAATGTTAAATTACTTTCACATATAATGTGAAGCGTGTGTTTGCACAGTTCATGCTATGGATGCATACATGAATACATGAATATAAATAATGCATCTTTGAGTAGGCAGGCACACACATATACTTTTGCATTTTAATGCGCAAAAACTGCTTAATGTAAATATATACATACATACCTGTCTCTCTCTCTCTCTCTCTCTCTCACTCTCTCTCTCTCTCTCTCTCTCTCTCTCTCTATATATATATATATATATAGGACACACCTTCTCATTGAATGTTTTTTCTTTGTTATTATTTTCTACATTGTAGGTTAATATTGAAAAACCAAAGTATTGAAAAACACCAGTAAACAAAAAAAAAACAGTTAGATAAACCAGAATATGTTTTGTAATAAGGTAATGATGGACTGTTGATTCTTTTTACTTAGTTAAGTGGTTCTTGCCGTAATGTGCAGTAGAACCATAGTGGAACAGGATCACTAACTGTGGACCAACCCGACCATCACAACTGATGATCCCAAACACAGTAAGAAGGCAAGAAATTCCACTAATGAACTCTTGACAAAGAACACCTGTTAATTAAACACCATTCCGGGTCGATTTCTCATGAATCTGATTGAAAAAAATCAAAGCTGTCATCAGAGCAATAGGTGATGTTTTCAAGTTTAATCTACAAAGGAAATCGTTGAATGAGAAGGTGTGTCCAAACTTTTGGCTGGTAGTGTATGGTAGTTTACGGTGTGTGCACACATTGTTCTCTATGGAGAAAAGTTCTAGCATCACATTCATCTGCTTCACACTTTGTACTGCTGAGTGTGTGTAGTGTTCTAGTCTTATCTCGTTAGCTCATCTGATGAGCCTCCTTTACTCAGCCAACTTGTTTCCCCTGGCTCCTTTAGAATAAAAACTTGTCTGAAAAATATATTCCTCTGTGTGCTGGTAAGTCTTTGTGGCACTGAATTTGAAAAAAGTCTTAAAATATGCCTACAGTCAGGTGAATCTTCAATTCTAGCCATAAATATCCAAATATGATCAAAAATGAGAAAGAAACTTACATGTCTGATAACGTTTATTTGAGTTATCACCCCTAAGGGATTCTAGTAGTATTTGACTGCAACTCTAGATTAGACACAGACCTCTGTGACTTCCATGTTTTGTCAGAAGTTTGTAACAGCCTCATTAACAGAAGCTTGCATGTAGAACTTGTAGAGTTTTTCTCTAAACACCGTCTGACCATCTGACACGAACCCGCTGGTCATGCTGTTGCTCGTCTTCACAGTCAGTGATGTGTGTTGACTTCCAGAAGGCCTAAAGTGACATGGTCCCATCTTGATCCTACCGACTGTAAATCTAAACATTGGATTCTAGTTACAATAGTGGGACAAACTAGTGTCCGTTGGTCATAATGTGTGAACTCTGTTAACTTTATCAACTTAGACAGAACGAAGGGAAAACAAATCTATTTGGACAGCTTTTGTAAGGCATATTAAGAATTTAACCCTATTGTTTTCAACCAAAATTAACAATTACATAAAAATATTACCACAATATTTCAGTTTAAATACAGTCTTTATTCTGTTTGGTGAATACTATCTTGTATATGTGTTAAAATCATGCATTTGACATACTACTTTTGGGCATTTGCTATGATTTGTCATATGATTGATGATGATATTGAATGACCTTGGTAGTAGAATTGTCCCCAATATTGCTACAATATTTCCAGTTTAAATACAGACTTGATTCTGTTGGGTAAAATGAACTCATGCAGAAAAACTGAAATCATACTCCAAACAAATGTATCTTTAAATAAGAAAAATGTTTTCATTTAAATCTAATGCACTGGTACGTAACATTGACATAAACATAGCACAATACATACTTGATCCTGCTTGCTTAAAATACACCAAATATTATAGGTATTTTTTCCCCAGAAATGAAGGGTGTCAATCAGGGGCAGGTGAGGCTGCAGGAGCAAACCTGATTCCACGTCTGTTTTCAGAAAGTAGTTTAGGTGAGCGCTACCTTAATGGAATGAAAACCTGCAGCTGCCCTGGCCTTGTGGATAAAATTTGACGCCCCCACCCTAATCATTTCCCTTTATATAGTCCTGTGTTTATTTCATTGTTTTAGTCGTTCTGTTCACAGTTAAATGATTACATTCATGAACTATGTAAGCTAAATGGGAAGCATTTTTATGTCTGGCTGCCACATCAGTTACACTGTGTGAACAGAAAAATCAAAATAGTAAAATGTCACAGCATGCAGAACCAGAGCTTTCTTTGTGCAGCAGTTTTCTATCACTGTGTAAAATATGCATGAGGCTTCCTTTCTTGTCGGATGCACTATGAGGGAATGTAGATTGGTAAGCGCTGATGATTGACTTGCTTTATCTGAGTGACAATAAAGCTGGTACCAATTCACTTTTTTATATGATGTTCTTTCACTTGTCAAATAAATTCAACAACAGCATTCAGAAGCCACGTTATTAGCAAGTTAAGATAAAATGACAGAAATAGACACTTTTTCACATGTGCCCATAGGGGTTGACACTTAAGGGTAGATACTCAAATATCAAAATGAATCAGATTACATGCAATTTACTTTGAGGGGTTTGGTCTACTGTCAAGATCACTCCAGCTCTATAAATGACAGATCTGCTGTCTGATTTGAATTTAAATTTTATGTGTGAAATAATAACAGTCAATTACCTGCTCATTTGCATTTTGGAAGTGTTAAATGGTAACACTTCAGTTTTGCCAATTGAAATGTCTGCTCTGACTTTGAAATGCAAAAGAAAACCATTTGAATGCTAAGGTATGACTCCAGGGAATGTCCTTCAGTCAGGTTGCTTTCTGACCTTTAATCACATATAATTCAGAAAGTGCTTAATGGTTTGGGGTTTCCTCAACAGCAGCATGGATATCTTTGAAGAGTGTGAAATTCTGAAGAGTGTGACCTTGAATATTTTTTAGTTTGCGGATTAAGATCATGCACAAAACATAATACTTTTGGGAAATTGCTTTGTTTTATCAGAGGACTGAAAATGATACTGATGGTAGCACAAGTGCCTAAGTAGAAATACCTCCATCAAGCAAATGTATCTTCAAATAAGAAATACTTGTGCATGTTACGTTAAAACTTACTCAAATTTAATACACTGGTACTGGTTTTTCAGGTTGATCAGGATTTCCCATATTAACCTTCACCATGCTCTTAGAGAAATTTAGGTGCTTTTCCACTGGAACAAGGGACCGTGCCATTCCTTAAATAAATGTTTTTCATTACAAATAAAGTGACCCGTTCCCTGCCTGCATCACTGCTTTCTGATTGGTGAAAATGTTGTCATCACCACATGAGGCCATTTGTTTTTTAAGGTCCACGCAAAAAAACAACGGAGTGACAAACTAACAATTGGGAAGTCAACAAAGTACAAGCGCTACTATCTGTTTGGGCTGAAGATAAATTAAATGGGAGTTTAGTATGACGCTAACAAATTTATCTTTAACGCTGTGAGAGACGCAAAGATGTACCATAACATTGCTAACAAGTTTTCATTGCCCAGCTGAAGAATTTGGGAAAAAATTTAAAACTGTGGGGAGAAAATTCCGCTGCTGCCATGTCAGAAACACCATTACTAGGCTGAGATACATGGAAAATCAAAGCGCAACTTCTGTGCTCTCGCAGTACAATTTAGGTACAGCCCAGTTCCTGTATGCCTAAGGAAAAGAGCCTTTTGTTAGGCTAGCAACTTGCAGGAATATTCCTGCTCCAGATTTTCTCCATTTGCAGATAATGACTCTCACTCTCTCAACATTTTCACCAATCAGAAAGCAGTGATGCAGGCAGCTCGGCTGCAGTCTGCTTTCAGCCCTGCCATCGAGCAGCTCAGGTACAGCTTGGGAACGGGTCACTTTATTTGTAATGAAAAACATTTATTTAAGGAATGGCACGGTCCCTTGTTCCAGTGGAAAAGCACCAAAATTTCTCTAAGAGCATGGTGACGGCTCATATGGGAAATCCTGATCAACCTGAAAAACCAGTACCAGTGTATTAAATTTGAGTTATCTTAATCCCCTGAGCCTTAGGAATGGCTTTGTAACCCTGGCTGATTCATCAGTTAATTTTCTCATCACTTCCAGAATTTCTTGTCATGGGATAATATGCTGCTTGTACACTCAAAAAAATGAATATGAGGACTGTTCAAATTAATCAAACAAATTTAATTTAGATTAATTAAAAAATGTAAGTTGGTATGTTGTATATAAATACTTTATGGCAGTTGGAAATAAATCTGTGGCAGTTTGTTTAAACACAATAATTTTATGTTGGTTTTAAATAGTCAAGTTGATTAAAAACAATTGTTTTTCTACACTCATGCGCAATTGCGCTAGCTTTTACTGAGGAAGCAGGCACCAATTTCTTTTTTCGGCCGGTTTCGGGATTGACTGGAGTGAGCAGGAGTTTTTTGTGCTTTGCCATGAATGTAAGTATCCAAAATCGTTAATTATATGTCAGTATTTATGTTTCCTTTACACATTGAGCTGTTTTAACAGTTAGCTGACTTGCTAGGATTTGATTCACATTATTTTTCTAACATGCTAACAGACACTAGCAAGCTAATGCTAATGCTTTGGATTCGTAAACAACCATTATTTTTTATTTTATTGATTAATTTTAATGCATAAATCAAAGGAAATGTCTGACAAACTGAATGTCAGTCTTTCTCGTATTATATTGCGTAACATCAGCTATACATAGTAACTAGAAAGAAAATTTTGAAATGGGCCTGCTGCCAAGAAACAGCTTTTGGCCATATAGCTTAAACAGGTGTGTCCCAATACTTTTGTCCATATAGTGTTGCATGACAGCTGTGTCCCAATACTTTTAGTCATATCGTTCAGTTTAAACAGGTGTGTTTGGCCATAAAGTTTAGTTTAAACAGGTGTGTCCCAATACTTTTAGCCATATTGTTCAGTTTACAGGTGTGTCCCAGTACTTAGCTCCCATTCATTTTAAAGGGGACCTATTATGCAAAACTCACTTAAAAAAAACCAAGTTATAATAGGTCTATGGGCTACACAAAACATGTTCATGAAGTTCTTTGCACAAAATCACTCTCACATAGAGAGATTTTACCAGCTTAATTCTTGACAGTTTCGGTCCTTTTCAAAAGGAGTCGTTTCAAGGCTGTGTCCCTTTTATGCAAATAAGCTGTTGCTGGCCACGCCCCACCCACCCCATCCTTAAGCTGTGCACTTCTGGATTTTACATTAGAATCTATGTCCTTAACACCAGTGAAAGTGTTTCTTTCTTTCTTTCTTTCCTTCCATCCCTTCAGTCTGTGACAGTGGTCCTAGCCTGTGTGGTGACCAGGCTGAGGGAAGGAAGGGAGGGAGAAAGAGTGAGAGATACACTAGGTGGACAAAAGTATTGGGACACACACGGAACTCACACGCCAAACCTACATGTTCGACCCCGAGTCGGACCCAGAGCAAGATGAACACAGCACTTAATGTGTGCTGGTAGACATTGCGCTTGGCTTATCTGTGCTCGTAAAACTAGTAGACATAACTTTAACTAATCTGGTGTTGGGGCGCAGCAGAGCGCACCTTACCGTATACGTTCACGGGAACAAAACACGCATTTTACCCCATGATTGGTGTATTTTCATTTCTTTGCCTTAACCAATAGCGGAGGTTGTTTTATTGTGTTTTGAGCAAGTATTGGCCAGCTGGGCGGAGCGAGATTTTTTTAATAGGTCCCCTTTAATGGGCAGGCCCATAAAAATGTAATCGGTCGGTCAGTAATTTCCTTATTGCAGTAACGTAATCTCTTTCAAATGAAATATTTACACTTTGCTAGGTTAGTTTATTAATCTATCAGAATTGTCATTTGAAAACAGACTGTCTGGCAGCCCATGCTCTGTTCAGGCAATCTCTTCAGGTGTAAGTTGTCTCTAAATATACATTTGATATATTAGAAATACAATATTTGATGCACACATTTTTTTGGTGTATCGTTGTGCAAAAATCTTATTATTTTTCCTTCCAGGATAATAATGTGGCAGCAGAGATTGTGGTGTATCAGAGACTACAAGGTACAAATTACTTGCTCATTATAAACTTGCACATAGCCATTATGGACATAGCCAGTGTTTCCCTTGTGCATATGTAAAGTGTCCTTGCACATTTATTTCAATGGTCAAATGAATCTAAAAACTACAGCTGACAACTGTGACCGTGCGCCATTGTAATAGAGTGGATTTTTTTTGTATGTTTTTGATTTATTGTGTACAGTACATCTGCAGTGAATGGTTTTGTGCATTCATTCACTACCTGTTGTATCTTTACCTTCCTGATAACTGACCTTTTGTTGATATATATTTTTTTTTACTCTTCTAATGTGTGTGTTGTCAATGTGGTTGTAGAAAATTTGAGTTATAATAAACTGCATGGCCATGATTTCAAAAAGTGGTTGATTTTTGTTGTCAGTGGCCTAGAATGATAAAAAAAGATTTTTTTTTTAATTCAATGTTTTTTTTTCTTGGCGTGACTGTTAAAGGGTTAATCACATTTATTGTCTATTTTAAAGCTTAAATTAATTGGTTGGTGTACTTTTTTCCAGGACTTGTTAGAGGCTGAGGAGGACATGGAGCAGATATTGATGGCGGTGTGTACAGTCAGGAGCGATGGCGCCGAAGCTACTAATGAACCTGCACATGTCGGCATTGTAATTGAAGGAGTGTGAAGGATGTCATTCAGGGTTTGAACAATGTGACTCTAGACTGTGCCATGTTCTTTGGACTTATATATGCCTTGAACCTCAACTATCCAGACAAACTAAAATGCACTTTTGAATTCATGCAGAAGATTGTCATTAATCTGAGTGGACAAAGACTGTCACCTAAAGTTTTGGCCCTGAAAAACAAATTACTTCAGGAATAGTTAATAATTGTATTATTCCTATTATCTCAAACACACACTATTTTTGTTTTGTTTTTGGAATTGTTGTAATTTTTTGGACTTTACTGTGAAATCTTCAGATGGGTATGTTTTTGTAAATATTGATTTTGTTAATAGTAAGACTGAGCAAAAGGTTGTATAATGTCATGTGCAAAGTTATATGCTTGGTATTTGGCATTTATATTCAGTTTTGCCATTCACCTGTAGCTCATAGACTTCAGAGGTTCTGTTTGTACTTTAGTGCTGTTTTGTCACTGACATGGGCAGAACTTGTTGAACCACAGGTTCAGTTCCTTCTTATTCAAAAAGTAATTGATGGCTCAAATAAATAAACAGTAAAAATGTCTTGTTTTGTAAATGTATTTCATTTTTAAATAGAGATTGGCGTTAGTCATCTTTTTTCTTGAAAATTTAAACATTTATTATAAACTAAATTAACACATATATATCAATTTAACTTTCTGAAAATATTATGTTCAGTTTAATTAATAAATATGTATTAAACTTACGCAATAAAAGTATGTTAATTTTACACATTTGTTTTATGCTAGAACTCCTTAATTAAATCAGATGGAAATAGGTGTCTTAAAAAAATTAAGTAAATCTGACAAATTATTTTTTTGTGTAGGGACTACTTATTCCTACTTCAGACTGCTGGAAAGATTCTGTTGAACTGATGTTTAGTCTGAGCAAGGCTGGCAGTAATCAAGCCTAAGTGTGTCTAGACTAACTGATTATCATCTAAATTTGGTCAGTTGGTTGATTGTTAGGCTACTTTTCCACACAAGGACAGTTGGTGTTGGAAAAGCCTTTTCATTAAATTAATGACATTTTCTTTAAAAACTATTTTGTTTTTACTTTGTTTTTCTGTAGTTTGTTTTATTTTCATTTTACTTTCTCCTTTGCCTAGACCCTTCAGGTTTTCTAAGCTTGTATGGTGCCAATTTAAGCAAAAACCTCTTTAAATCACTTACTGTTTTCAATTCAACACCCCGCTTTGGCAATGAGATTAATTTTATGTTTCCTCTGAAACTTGCTGTGTGGGAGCAAGCAGTTCAAACCTCCTCTTTACTGACCACTTAGCCGAGAGAAACCAGAACACTAATACACTTGGATTGTTATTCAGCAGGGTTAGCTAAGTCACATGGCTGGACATGTTCTGCATTAGGAGCACCTTCATCAGACTTCTGCTGCACGATGGCTGTCATTAGGGACTGTTAGGGGCAGTTTAAGGCCTAAAGCTGTTGCTCTGTCATGTGTGTCCTCCCATCCTTCACATTCCTCCATTCACCAGTCACTTTGCTTTTGTCTGAGAAACTAAAAGTTGTCACTGCCAATGTGCTAATTAAACGTCTTAAAAAGAAAGGCTTCCAAGTTAGCCCAGCTTTCCCTTGTGTTATATCACCTCCTGCCAAGGTTTCTGAGGTTTTCTAAGTTTGCGTGGTGGCCTTCAATGAAGGAATCCCTCTTAATGACTTCTTAATGAGTTGTTCTAGTCTGCTTCTGGAGTAGTTTATATGACCCCGAAATCTGTGTAGGAGTAAGCATCTCGTAAAGTTCCCCTTTACTCTCCACTCAAGGTGTCCATGAGAAGACATATCAAGACTTCATTATTATTCAGCAGGCTGTGTTGAGTCACACCACCTGACGCATTTAGAATTAAGAGCCCAATTTAAGTCAGGCTTTCATAGCATGATGACTATCATTACCCTAGAGCCAAGACAATGTGAAGACTCACTATGAAAAAGTTCAGACCTTGCTGGAGTCTGGGTGTCCTGGAGCTGCCAGTGAAGAATCTTTCTCTGTTAAGCACTTTTTGTCACATCAGAAGTGACTGATGAACTGCGGCTGGCGAGGGTGGACAGTTTCATTTGTTTAGCATGTCAAAGATATCAAGAGAAAGGATCTGTTACCAGAGTCACCCCGATTTGCATGCTGATTTGCTCATTTCCTTTTCATGTTCGACGTCGCAAGCCACATGCACACTGCCAGACAGAGGCTTTTGGTTCACATACTGCAGCACTTCAGAAAAAATGTCAAGCACTGCCATGTTTTAGTCAGTTTTTCTCTGAAATTATAATCCACCACAGCGAAATCCATTTATCACCTGCCAGCCTTCACAAAACGACACCCAAGATGCCACAAATTGGGTTATAGAGGCATCCATTTCAAATTTGGGATCTCTTACATGCAAGTGGAAACATTATACATTTTCGTAATAAGGATTTGATGTGTTTTGAACTCATCGCTGCTCTCTTTTTTATCTTCTAGGAGACAACAATGGCTGGCCTCATTTGTTTGATAAATATTTTGGAGTCCCCAGTAATGACCTCAGAACCAAATCGAATGCATGTTGTGAGTATTCTCCCTTAAAAACACTCATACACTGAAAGTGCAATGGAAATCTCTGTATGTACAAGTGAAAATATGCCTCTACACACTTAATCATTTAATGTCTGTTCGAACTGTAATGCACAGTTGTTATTAATTTGATCAGGTGTAGCACATGCATTAGGTGGACTCTTAGTTAGAAATCCTTTGTCAGAAATACAAACATTTCTTCTTTCCTCCTTTCTGGGAAATTGATTGTAGTACAGCCATTTTCATAGATCATCTTGAATGCATAGAGTGTTTAATATCAATTACAACCAATGATATTAAACATTTAAAAATATCATTGTCTAGTGTTTTAATCTGTTGTGGACTTAGTGTGACCCTAATCTCTGTAGCATGTTTCCTGTTCTGTTACGAAGTACACAGAACATTATTAGTGGTCAATTATTGTCTGTTGTAATCAGCCATTTGCTACAGTTGCCTCAGAGTACTCCTTTAAAGAACAATCCATTGAAAGGTTCTGTATGGAACCAAAGTTGGTATTTCTTTCACAGCTGAAATTCATTTACTAGAAAAAAAAGGCAAAAATGGACATATTCCAAGTGACAACACATGGCTATTTTGCACTGGCAAGGTGTAACGAGGTTGAAAGGCACTGAAAGAGAGGTTAATCTCTTTGTGCCCTCTTGAGAATGAGAGTCTCACTGCAACACTGATTCAACAAGCTCAAGCAGCCAAAAAAGTGCTGAGGAAGCAAGCGCCAAGGAAGCCACTTGAGCCAATGATGCTGCACACACCACACTGACTGGCCACCAGCGCTCACCAGTTTAATGTTCCCTAAAGGTACAAACACTGTAAAGATACAAAAACTCCTGAAGGTCCAAATGTATGTCTTAAATTAGTACATAGGACCATTATAAGATAAGATAACCCTTTATTAGTCCCTCAGATTAGAATTTTGTGTTGTTACAGCAGCAAAGTGGACAGCGTAAGAGAAAAGAAGAAGCAGCATGACTTACAGAACACAAATCATACAATATAACAGTATGATATAGAAAAGCTATACACTACAACAAATTTAATTCTAAGTTTGTGTGTATATGTATGTATAATATATAAGTATGACAACCATTACATGCCAGTGTCTGTCAAATTCCTACACAAGCACCCTCTGCTTTATGAGGTACTGATTAGTGATCACGTGAATCACATCTTATTTAATGAGGAAAAGTATAAAACACTGCTGTTCTTAAAAAGTCAAAGCTGTTCAGTTTTTTTTTACGGAGCTGTATGTATGTGTGTGCTTGCGCTTGTGTGTGTGTGAGTGAGTGTGTATTAGGGCATTAACAGAAAAGTTGACTAGTTGACTAGTCGACGTCAGAGGTCTCCTGAGAGAAGTCAACTAGTCGTGTGTTTTTTTCCTCTCTCTGTGCGAGCCTGTGTACACAATGCAGTCTCTGCCTCTGATTGGCTTACGCTGACACGCGTTCCGTGACTTAACCAATCATTATAGTCCCTTCATAAAAAGGGCGGTACAGTTGGTGCGAGTGGAATCCACATACATAACCGCAACAAGACGAGAGACACGGCTGCAGAGGAGACTGTCACACATCACATGTGTGGAGATCCTTCACTCTAGACACACAAACAGCACAGAGACCTGCACAATCTGCAAATCGGCGTTAAAGTACAGTAACAGTACCGGCGTTCTGCACGGCATCTGAAACGGCATCCACTAGCTAATGTGGCTAACGCTAGCACTGCATCGTCCACAGTCACAAGTAAAGCAGCTTAAGCTGTTCCCACTTTCTGTTGTGTACCTGTGTTCCTCCGCTGCGTGTGCGTGACGTCATCAAACGACTAGTCGACTCTACTTCGACTTTGTTGACAGATAAGACGATCTGAAAAAATCTGAAGTCATTAATGC
>JBBPCX010000160.1:4145038-4157415 GCA_037974365.1 Hydrocynus forskahlii
TCTCTTTTTATTCCAGCTGCCTGTGGACAGCATTTTGTGTGGTAGGCTTGGTGGTAAAGACCTGGATATCTTTCTATAAATGAACAAAACCCTGCATCTCTAAAATGGTAACTTCACAGCAGAAGGGAAAACACTTTTTTTAATAGAAATGAATGTATATGCAAAGTATTTTGAGTCATTCTATTGAACCCTTTATCATGAAACTTTAACATAACATAAAGGACAGCTGGTCTTTTCAAATGATGCAAAATTATGTCAGAAAAATGAATAAGCCAGTTGGAATAGACACAGAGAAAACTTTAAATTTCACACTGTAGGAATGTCTCAGTGCTGTCGTTGATGAATCAGATGTCACACTCTTTACTGACGAACTGTTCTGGAGTTCTATTCATATTTGAGATACAGCATAGATCAAAATCCTGCCGATCCCTTGATCTTGCAAACATCCTGAAATGTTTAGTGCCATGGCAACAGTTTAGAGAGCATGTGGGAGTAAATCGTTTTGCAAAAGGCCTCATTAAGTCACTCGCAACTTAAAAAAAAAAAAAAGAACTGTCTTCCCAGTGTGATGTATATACACTGTAGGTCTGTACTATAAGCATTAGGCCAGTCAGATATTTTGTATGACCGTCCTGAAAGCGTTAATATGCTTGTTCCACTAATGCAGCTGCTGTGAAACATCTTCTGGTGCTCAGGTTTGTCATCCTGTCTGGGGCTTGACAGGAAATGCAGTACAGGTCAGCACCAAAACTCACATTCAAGTGAAATATCGCAAAAGCAATTCATGCGCATTGCTTTTCCCAATGATTCAGAAAGAGGAAAGGCATTAACGGTAACTATTAGGATGTCAGGCTCTTGATTCAGTAACTCTGTGGGAATCCATTTTACTTGGAACAAATATCGTTTTTCAAATGGAAATGAAGCACACGCACGCGAACTCACAGACACATTCACATAGACAAACACAAATCATTAAGAAATATTGTGACTCAGAAGATTTTTCACAGCGCAGCTAATCTAAGCAATATGAAAGTGCCTAATAATGGAACTCCAATATTGGGAGAGACGTTTCAATGTGCCGACTGGAAAAGACTCAGTGTGCTGCAGCCTCTATAGCAAGGCCTCCTGATTCTTGTCAGATGGTTAAGCAGCTCGATGTGGGATAAACACTGATGGCCTAAAAATCCCAGATGGAAGTAACCATTCCTGCAGTCTAAAATCTCTCATTTGAGATGACCACAGTGGTGTTCAGGCACATAAAGGCCGCTGCTGGATTTACTGGCAGTGCCTTGACCGCTGACTGGCTTTATAGCCTCAGCAGTTTATTTTAGTAAGATTGTAGGTTGGCAAGGCAAGGTAAAAGCAGTATGAGACTCGAGGTTCATGATAACACTTTATCTGTAAGTGGTAAGACATCACTGAGATATCTATTAGCAGCCCGTGCCCTCATAAAATGCAGTTTGTAGTCTGAGTTTTCCACAAAATGCTATTTGTTGTCTAGGTGGACTCTGGTGGGCAAGGGTCAGCTTGGTTTCAGCATAAACAGATTATCTGGCAGCTAATTCCCAAAGAGCTAAGACTGTCCATGAAGTTTGACCTCCATGTTTTCGAAGATCACAAGGGACATTGCTATTATCTCTCACTCTGTCTTTATCTCAAGGCCAAAAGTATTCAGAAAGCCCAGCTAATGAACTTTGAACCCAGTGCAGACACAGGTGTTTAATAGCACTACTTATGTCAGTATTACGCATATACTACTGATTCATATTACGTGCAGTAACATACTCCTAACCACCATTTATTTTACTAGTGTGATAGCGGCACCTCATCACCGTGGCTTCATCAAACAAGCGCTCCTCTCTCGGTTGCGACGAAGGAGCAAAGGACTGGGCCATTTCAGCACCCTGGACAGCTGCCGCACCACTCTGTGGTGGAGGGGGGCCGGGCTACCAAACCACCCGCAGATGAGGCTGATTCCCAGACCACCGTCAATAAGGAGGGCTGCAGGTATATAAGGCATGGGGAAGCGTGAAAGGGGTAGTGGCACTGAATCTGGGAATTAGGAGAATTCACCTGTGCTCTTCTGCTGCAGTCCATAAGGAAATCGCCAGACCCTCCACATCTTTCTCCCTGTGATACCTGCCCAAAAAAACACTTCACCTCCCACACTACCTAACTTCCCTACCCTTACCAAACCTCACCTCTATTCGTATATAAATAAACTACCACTTTTGTTTTGAACTCAGATTTTGGGTCTGGTCTGGTCTGTCACGTGTCTAATGAGTCTAATTCAGATTTAATAGTGCACATATAGCACATTTAGCATAAATAAACACCACAACAGGTCAGTATTCACATCAGTATAAAGGTAGCCTGTTGTGTAGCTAGTACATTTCCAGTAGAATGGGAGGCTCTGGAGCATGTCTCTGCTTATTCTGCCCAAATGCCAAGTGGCAATCTTGGTATAAAACTCCCCAGCACTCAGTGTGGAGCAGTTGAATTGTGTTTTCTGGAGTGATAAATCTCTGTCCTATACCTTTGGGATGAGTAACAGTGGCGTTTGCGATCCGGAACCAATTATCCAACATCAGTACCTGACCTCACTAATGCTCTTACAATCAAATCATTACAATCAAATAATCACAGCAATGTCTCAATATCTAGTATAAAGCCTGCCCAGAAAAGTAGAGGCTGTTACTGTAGCAAACAGTACCCTTGATTTCAGAGGAAACTTTGAATGAGCAGGTGCCCTTTGGACATATAGTGTACTGTGGTGGTCAGGGAAGCAGAACAAAAGATGTAAGTAATGAAACTACTGAAAATTATCAGATGCTGTCAACAGTTTAGTTTCTTTCCTCACACAGTGTGGTTGCAGAAAATGCTGGGTGCATGGAGGCTACTACAGGACATATCATTCATCAATGGTATAAACAGGCCAAGATAAAAACAAAAAAGAAACACAGAGACTACTGAACAATTCAGAAGCAAAGCTGTGTAGCAAGACACTTAAAAAATCTCACAGACAAAAAGAAGATGCTTCAGACGCTGATGAAGTGAATAACATGTCAACTGTCAGGGGGTGGAATATATGAGGCAGCAAGTAAACATTCATTGAGGCTGATGTGCTGGAAGCAGGTCAAGTGAATAAGGATCTGACTGCCTTTGACTAGGATGGCTACCTAGATGGCTAGGTCTAAGCAGAAATAAAGTGTTTGTGTTGTGTTCCTGATATGCAGTGGCTAGTACCCACCAAAAAGGTCTTGGAACAATGGAAGATGTCCTGTTGTGGTGAATCACATTTTTTTTAACTTCAAGTGGACGATCAGGTACATGTGTTGTTTACCTGGGCGGAGATGGCACCTGGATGGACTATGGGCGAAAGGCAAGCTGGCAGTCGCAGTGTGATGTTCTGGGCAGTGTTCTGCTGGGAAATGTTGTGTCCTTCATTTGGATGTAACCTTGTTTTGCTCCACCTACCTAAACACTGTTACAGATCTTAAGTCAGAGCTTCTCCATAACAGCAGACCTTGTGGTGTGTTCCTGTTATGCAGTGGTCTGTACCTACCAACAGTGGCCTAAGCATAACCTGCAACAGGGTTATGTGCCCTCAAGTCTCACTGATGCTTGGGGAGCAAAGGTTTAGATCCCACAGAAGAGCTGCTGCAGCACAAGATGGTATAATGAAAATTGTCAGAACATACAGTTACATAATGAGGTTGCATAGCTGCAAACCAATCAGACTGTATAGCAACGAAAGAAGATGGCCTGGCCTGATGAATCATGTTTACATCATTTAAATTTATGGCATTTAGCAAGCGATACTATCCAAAGTGACTTCCATTCTTTAACTACAGGGGGCAGTCTCCCTGGAGCAATTTGGGGCTTAGGATCTTGCTCAGGAACCCAGTGGTGGTATACTGAAGGTAGGATTTGAACCCATGACCTCTTGGTCCAGAGGCAAGTATCCTACACACTAAGCCACCACCGGCCCAGTGGACAGCTGGGTGCATGTACAGTGCTTACCTGGGGAGAATATTGGACCAGGATTGGACCAGGATTCACTATTGGAAAAAGGTACGCTGACAGAGGCAGCGTGATACTCTGGGAAATGTTCTGCTGGGAAAACTAGCATACCCCTTCATGGCAACGGTATTCTTTAATGGTAGCGGCCTCTTCCAGCAGGATTATGCGTTCTGCCACACAGAAAACATTGTTCAGGAATGGTTTGAGGAACATGACAAAGGTGCTGACTTCCCAGATCTCAATCTAATCGAGCATCTGTGGGATGTGCTGGACAAACTAGTCCAATACATGGAAGCCTAAGCTCACAACTAACAGGACTTGAAGGATCAGCTGCTAATTTCTTGGTGTCAGGTACCACAGCCCTCTTTCAGAGGTCTTGTGGACTTCATGTCTTGATAGTCAGAGTTGTTTTGGTGGTACAAAGGGGACCTAAAAAATATTAGGTGGGTTGTTTTAAAGTTCAAGGGTTTCGGTTTTCCCATATGTTTTAAACCCACTGAAGTGTTTATCTGAGCTGTTTTTCTAAGCGAGAGTAAATTAAGGAAAGTGTGACTGTAACATCAATTAAAGAAGATGACACTTAATTTCAGAAATAATCACATGGCGTTAAGGTTTTGAACACTGAGGTTTATTGGATGTCACAGTCAAGTGTTCCTCAGAGAAGCAGCTCATCTGAACACTGGGAAACATTTAAAAAGTGTTACAGAAAAGTCTTTAAAACCTACAAAGGATTCACAGCCTAATGGGTGCAGAAAGACGTGATACTCGGGGCTTTGCTGTGAACAACACCTATTGAACGATTCATTTGGCACAGTTTTACGTTTGGCACAGAACAGAAATACATATTTTCAAAAACTCATCAGTTAAAATCCTCTGCAGCTTGGAAAGTTTCATGATAGCCTACATCCTTGAAATACGGGTCTTCAATGGTTCTCTTATAAAGGCAACGGTTGTCTATATAGAGCCAACTCATAAAATCAATATAAATGGTTCTTTGACTGGATTATGGTTCTTCTCTATGATGAGGACACTGATGTATATGACTTTTTAAAGAATCTTTTAAAATGTTCTATATGGCACCAAAAAGTGTGCAAGTGCTGGTACTATACAGATCCTTTTTGAAACATTCATCATAATGACAAGTACAGCTCTCCACCTCAGACACAGTGTTGGCCTGCAAAAAATGGAGGATTCAGCCTCAACATGAGCAAGGCTGTGTATGTGTCTCAGCCCAGTAGCAAGAATCACTTCAGTCTATTTTGTTATTGTACGGTTCTGGGTGTGTTTAACTGTCTGTGCATGCAGAGGTCACAAATGTGGCGGCTCTGCCTCTCAGTACGAAGCTTCAGTGGGCATCAGATTTGTTTCAGCTCACTGACCTCCATCCTCTCCTCACAAACCATAACGTATTGTAATGTGTATTGTTCAGGGCGATAAGAGGATCAAAAAAGGGCTTCCTTGAAGTTTTGCTTAACAAACCATTGCTTGTAGCATGAATTGTTTGTTTCAATGAAGTATTCTCCATCCATGGCTGGGCAAAAAGAGCGCAGTTGGCCTTGCTGCTCTCCGGGTGGGAGGGATGGCTCACTTCATATCTCTCATCTCTCTCTGAATTAGAATCATTTATTTGTCAAGTATTTTTTCTGCACACACAGAATTTGGTCGAGATATCACTGATATCAAAATGTCTACAAAAATTAAATATATGCAAAATGTGCAATGCTATACATGTTCAATAGAACCGATAGCCATTTAAGTAGAATCTGTCTGTATAGCATTTTCAGTTAATGTTCAGTTCAGTCCTTAAAACAAGTGTCCAAAAGGATCATACGTACAGACTAATACAAAAGTATCTAACACAAAGGAATAAAGGAGTAAAAGGAGTCTATTTAAAATATATATGGAGATCGGTTCAGAGAAGCTGGCCAATTGTAAATGGCTTCTGGCTCATAAGAGCTGGGCACTTAGTGCTCTCCTCCAAGTGTGTGCAGCTACCATATGATATTCCACAAGCAGCAGCTTGAGAAGATACACTAGTTGGTCATAAGTGCCTTGGAAGAACAGCTAGCCATCAGCCTTTCGGGCGGTAAATGTGAAACACTGGAACTAAGGCCTGAATTGACAAAGACTCACATTGGGGAGGACAGAGAGCCCAAATAAGTAAAAGAATAAAAAGAAAAGCATTATTTTCCACACAGTGTCACTGGGTATTATAGATTGCATCAGAGCAATCTATAATAATGTTCTTTCTCTCTGCAGTCCTGCTGCTGGAGCGGAGGCTGTGAAGAGCTGTGGTGGGGGGGGGGGGTTCACTCAGCTATAGAATGAATTCTGAACATACAGCTTCAGGCCAAAATAGACAGAAAGACACTTTGGTGAGACTGATTTTATCAAAGTAAGTTAGTAGTGTACAGCGTTCCTCTTGGAAAGGGCAACAGCTTGGAGAAGTGACTTATAACATAATGGCTGCATGATGAATGATAGTCTAACACTAAGCACCACACTTAAAAATTGTGAAACAGAATTTTGTTGTACAATCTTACAATTAAAAAAATTAAAATTTGAGCATCCTCTGCCAAGCCATTTTCTATTTATTTAAAGTGGTACCACTATCCAGTGTGAAAAAGGTCCATGGACCCCCCACTACTCCGATCATTAGATACATTAGGCAAATATGTGACTGTTTAAGCAACTGCCTGAGGTGATTATCTACCTAGCATAAGCATACTACATATTACATTCTTTATATATAAGCAATGTGATGGTATTTTATCATTATTGTGATTGATGCTCTTAAGCACAGAGTCTTGTGATATTATGTTTATGTCCTACTGTAGTACGTAATCAAAGTACGTAATACAAACCCATGTTTATAGAAAACAACTGGGCTCTCTTTATTTTGGATATAATGTGGAACAAGTCTCTTCTGTCATGCCATTTAAAAATAGCAGATAAAATCTGGTTAAACTTCACAGAACCCACTTTAAGATCCATGACTGTACCTGTCAAAATACTGTATTTATCCAGGCTGTAACTGTTGTCTGCTGCACTAAATGTTGTCTTGTCTAACTGTATTGTTGCTCTTGTGTTTTTCTCCTGTATGCACTAAGGGTCTTGTGGTGCTCTGTTCTGTGCTGTTCTGGTGTTGAGCCTTGGTCCTGGAGGCACGTTGTTTCCTTTCACTGTGTACTATGTGTATACAGTTGAAATGACAATCAAAAACTTGACTTGACTTTAGGAAACCAAAAGTTGCCCTTTAACAGCTTTGCTCCAAAAACTTTCTTGACTGTATTTAAATTCTGTTTTATTTTGTGGGCTGTTTTGTGCCAGTCACATCTACATTTAATTAATTCAAGATGCCAAGAGAACACAGCTTAATACATATTTGTAGTTGGCTTTGAACGAAGGTCAAGAGCTTATAGTGACTTGATTCCAGACATGGTGCGCACAGCACCTCACATCTTGTTGCCTTTTGTTCCCATTTGTCTGGGGGGGTTTATCCAGCTTTAGCAGGTGCTGCTACAGACCGGTTTCCTCTTCATTCCAAAAGTGTATTGACAGTGTCCCAGTCTAGCAGGTGCCTGATTACCACCAAGTCCACAATGGCTTGTTTCCAAGTGTGGAGAGTACCCACCTCCCCCCCATCCCTCCTTCACACCGACGACGCTTTCCTCTGTAATGTGCCATTCATCCCAGAGAATCAGATGCTTTCATGCCGGCCTGTGCTGCCAGCCGCTGAAACCAAGCTGCACGGCTCCAAATGAAGATGTGGAAAACCAATCTATGTTCCAGGCGGAGAAGCAAGCAATTTTCTCTCTCCACCCCTCTATTGATCTCGGGGCGACAGATTTGAAGCCCAACCGCTTACTGGACACAGGAAGTGGAGAGCTGCACCAAACACTGAGGGAATTTGAGACAAATGAATTTGAGACAAAACAACTGAGCCAAGATGATTTTTCCCCTCCAGTTTTTACACAATACCAAAACCCCAAGAGGTTCACGAAGGCAGGCAAGACTGACAGCACATCATGAGGTGTACATTATAATCACCATGAACACCATGTCATGAGAAAAAAATTACATTGTCTGGGAGGACACAATGTCCTCAGCTGTCTTTCACTCCCTCCTGTGAGAGCTTTGGCTGTTTATGAGTAAGTAAGTGCTGCGTGAGGTTCCGGCGTGTTTCCCCTCAGGGAAGTCGTTTGTGCTCGGTTAGGGTGCTTTTCAAGCTCCTCTACTTCACTCTGCACTGAACGCAAGGACATGTAATAATAATAATGTGTCCCATATGTTTTATGTGTCATATGTATTATATGTACTTGCAGTAAGTGCCTGTGTGTAATGTGTGTATGCATTATGAATACAGAGTAAATGAAAGGAGAAGTAAGTATGAAGTGTCAGTAAAGTGCTCGGCCACAGCAGGTCAGGATTGCGTCTGCAGGGCTCTGGAACTGTACTGGAGGGATGGAGCACCATTCCTCTGAAAGATTTTCCCTCAACTGGTGAACGAAACCATAGGACCAGAAATTTTCTTCAGTTCTGCATTTTGTGTGATTTTATATACTTATGAAGACATTTGGCCCTCACAAGAGCTAAATATAATCTCTCTCTCTCTCTCTCACACACACACACACACACACACACACACACACGTCTTTTTCTAATATTTTGAAGACATTTGGTCTCCATACACAGCTATGTACATCACACACACACACACACACACACACACACACACACACACACACACACATTTTAGCATTTATTTAGTACTTCTGTAGTATTATTATATTTGTGAGGACATTCAATTAGCTGATGTACTACTCTATCTGACTCTAACCTCAGTAACCAAAAGGGAGTATTTCTGCTCTTTTAATTTCTTTTCCAAAACACACACATGTGTTAAAAACAGCTTATATCCTAGTCTCCACTTGTACAGCCTTATTTCTGTATTGATATCATTATGAGGACATTTGGTCTCCAGAAAGGATGGACATACACACACACACACACACACAACAGCAAGTCTTGATGCTGAAATCTCCATCACTGGGAGCCAATGTCTGATTAGCTGAGTGTTCTTTTTAAAAACGCTGAAGAAAAATAACTCACTTAAAGATGAGTTGATGAGCAGAGCAGCAAGGCTGTAGTACTTCCCCGCGGTTCTCAGTTCCAGTAATATGATTTAAAAGCTACGTAACAGCTAGCCATTTTCACCCACACAGAATGTTAATCTCCACTTAACTCAATTGGATTTTCTTCCACACCAACTGTGGCAAACTAAGCAAAACCTCAATAGTCTTTATCATGTGGCATTAGCAAAGGGAACATTTAATAGTTGTGATTTTCACTCCCAGGGGTGTGGAGCGTCTTAAGAGAGTTGATATATGTGTAGTTCAGGACTTTGCGAAAGGTGTAAACAGCTTCCAGGCAGCAGCAACATTAGTGGGGGATTACAGATTCCGTGCTGAGAGGCAGTTGGTTCTCCAGCAGCACCTTTTCATCCAATGTGGAAAAAAACACCCACTACATACACATACGCTTCCACTTAGTTTGGAATCACTTGTAATAACTAGACGCATGTCGGTGACAAAATGTGAAGTGTGATTAAAATAATGCCAGTGTTTGGAGACACAAAACATTGGTTTTATGGGGAAAGTTTATGTAAAAAAAAATCTACTTGCACTTTGGAATCAAACTGGTGATTTTCTATTTCAGAGGCCAGCACTTTACTGCTGTGTCATCAGGGGAGCTCTTACCAAGCCATTTATGGGTAAGAACGGCTAAACACATAGCGGCATTCATGGTCTCATTATTTTTAATTAAACCACAGCAAACAGTGACGCGTCTTTTTTTATAACTGACCCTAGCTTTAGTGTCTTGAGTCTGCTGTGTGTTTTGCTCCGCATTTGCTTCTCAGCATTTGTGTTTCTCCATATTTTGTCCCTTTACGGATGCCTTAGCCATGATGTCACAGACTCTGAAAACACATGCACTGCACCAGATGTTAATGGATGTTTTGATGTTGGAGTTTTGCCAAAATTCAATACGTGCTCTGGCGACAAGCTGTACCAAAAACGGTTGGAATAAAAAAAATAATAAAACTTACGAAGAACAATAATGAGCGATTATTTTATATTCATGAACTAGAGGTGCAGAATTCAACACTATGTAAACCTTTACAGATTTTTTTGGGGAATGGGAAGTTAATCAATGATAATCTAATGAATTTATCTACTTGTGTTTTTGTCATATTCTGAAATCCGGGATCAATAACATTTTCTGATTCTGATTCTGACATGAAATAATGCATATTTTAGCGTTCCAAACAACAAATTAAATTAAAATTAAAGTCAATGAAATTTTAGAGGTTTCACAAAACTTGGTACACATACTCTACAGGGCACTCTCAGACCACAGACCAAATTTCATTAGAACTATCCACTTGGGTTCTATAACTTTGAGGTTTTTGTACAGGCAAAGCCATTCGAGCAGAGTGGCAGGCAGTACAAAAAACTCAGCGCTGAGGAACCATTGCAATAATCACACTGGTGCCAATCAATGAAACTGCAGATTTGATAGAGAAACCCTTCATTTTAGCGGGGTTGTTGATTAATTTTTTAATCAAAAGGCAAGACGTGTTTATAAATATTTGTCTCTGTTAAGTTGGAAGTTTTATGCTTTTAAATATATTTTTAGTCCTAATTTCCATGTCCTTCATGAGTAAAATGTCCTTGTTTAGAATGCAGTTTTGCAACATCTTGATGTTTTTTTTCCCTTCTTTTTTAAAATGTAGGCAAGGCATAAAGGCAGGTAGCAGGTTAGTCTATTGACATCCACATTACTACACAACCGGTGTGTGTGTTTGTGTGTGTGTGTGCGTGTGTATCACTCCATCATCAGCTTACCCACCCATCAATCTCATAGAGCAACAGAAAACTCCCAAAGCAACAAAAGTACGGACCGACATTTGAAAGATTTCACTCAGGTTAGACATAAACAAGGTTTATGAACAAACTGAAATGCCTGATGTGAGTGATTAAACCCTGTTATTGACAAATCTCACTTGGTTCCGTTTCTGCATTTTATTGGTTGCACTGTACGCTGTCCTGTAATAATATACAATTTTGTTACCCTATGATCTGTGTATATAGTTGAAATATACAGTAGACACAGTATCTATAGTATCTATTATGTCTTTTCCACTGACAGTACAATGAAGGGATGTTGTGTAATCCCTGCTCTGCCAGTGACCAACTATATATAATAGCACAATATTACTATTAATGTAAAGTTTTAAAATGATTCCTGTACAAGTAATAATTGAGTTTATATGGGACAGTGTCTACAAGAGTTGAAAACAATAACACATTGTTTTAAAGCTCTAAAATGGTGATCTTCTGCCTCCTGATTAAACGCTGCTGGAATCCAGTGTAATTTTTCAAATAAATGTATCTTTGTTTAGGGCTTTGAGAGGTTTTGATTTAAAGCATCGTAACCTGGTTTTCTGATATCTTCCGATAAGTTACAGTCCGAAATGTAAAAATTTCAGAAAAAAAGGTATTTCCGAAAACCCCACACAGCAAGTTTAAGCCTGTGAAGTGTCATGGTATGAATATAATATTATCATAATGTCATCCATCCATCCATCCATCATCTAAGCTGCTTATGCTAAACAGGGCCTGGGGCGGGAGGACGTGGAGGCTGGAGAATATCCCATTGGATGAAAGACGGAAGGTGGAGAAACACCCAGGGCAGGTCAATATTATACATATACCTGCAAATGGAACTGTCAGCCTGAAAACACTGATTGGAACTGGAACTGTGTGGTAGCATAGGAGGTAGCTGGTGATTAGTTATTAAATAATTTATTAAATGCAGTGTGATAAACACAAGTTTGTTGAATGGTCATATGAGCAGAAGAACAGAAGCAACTGACAAAGAAAGCACACACTAAGAAGCGAAACTGCCCAGCTGAGTAAAAGCGCACTGGATGATGCATCGTCCTGCGCTGGTGTTGGGGTTCCTGTATTGATGCCTGAGGGTTTCTCTGATCCTATGATGGGGCAGCGAGAGGTTGTTTTGCTGCCTTGGGAACAAACAGATAGACTTGACTCATTTGCAGCCACTTCTCCGCAGAGCTCTCTCACCGCATGCCAAGCAGAGCCGTGCATCAAAGATGCCACAGCCACGGCTTCCATATAGAGACGGTTCTCACTGTCTGTCTCTCGCCCAAACTTTCTCTCTCTCTCTGTCTCTCTCTCCATGGATTCAGAAGTACTTAAGACAGCTTTTCACTGTCTTCCTCTCTCTCTCTCTCTCTCTCTCTCTCTCTCGCTCTCTCTCTCTCTCGC
>JBBPCX010000160.1:4162020-4191241 GCA_037974365.1 Hydrocynus forskahlii
GGAGTAAGACAACATGCATAAAGAGGATGATGTGGACAAAATACTCATTTGCCTAATAATTCTGCACTCCCTGTATACACAAATGCTGGTGTATGAATACTATACATAAATAGCTTACAGTTAAATCATTTACTAGTTAACACAAATAGTGGTTTGGATGTGTTTACTGTACCGAGTCTGATATTGCACATAATAGAGATCAGTAATAGATCAGTAATATTAACATAATATTTCACATGTTAAGACTATTGCAATGTTATTTCATTTATAACAAATTGGTGACATACAGTATTACCAGTTTGACAGTGGTCATGTACTGTTTTTAATGTGCATAAATTACATTATAATAGAACATCAATTGTAACCACGTTGATGGCAAATAGTAATCACAGCCTGTAGTATATTAATTACATTATAATGAAATGAGTAATGTCTAATCTGTCTAATGGATGGTCTGGTAATGAGTTAGTCAGAGAATGACAATACTGAAAAATGCTGTATTTATAATATAAGTATATGCTGTTTAGGTTCCACAAAAAAAAACTTGGTTTTGTTCCTTCCTTCAGACAGAAGAACCATATCTTTCAACAGCCATCATGTCTCCAAACCTGAATCTTCATCAGATTTAACTTCTGTGAGTCAATGCATCTGTTTTTTTTTTTGTATAATTCTGCTCATTGTAATCTTTTTCTCAACATCCTTTTCTTAATGTCCTTTTATGTACTCCTTATGACTTATACATAGTGTGCAGTATACACTGTTCACATAATCTAAGTTCCATTGGACCTGTCTTGATTTGTGTCCAATAGAGGGACAATCTGGAGGGACAGTGCAGGACACCCAGTGATGACGTCATTCAGAAGATTTCCAGGTGCTTGAGACAAATGCTCGGTGTATCTCTATTTGGGATCGATATCATCATCAACAACCAAACAGGCCAACATGCTGTAATCGACATCAATGCATTTCCAGGTGAGTTCTCTTCTTTAGGATAAAAGCATGCTCGAGGGACAGAGGAGAGTGAGACATTGCTGAAACAATGGGGTGTTCAGTGAGGATGTACAACATCTATCAAATGTTAATGGATCTCTTGTGGGTTGTTTTTTTTTTTTATTGTTGTAAGCTACGCTATATGGACAAAAGTATTGGGACGCCTGACCATAACAACAATAGAGACTTTAAAGACACTGCATTCAGATACATAGACTTTAATACGGAGTTGTCCCCCTTTGCAGTTATTACAGCTTCAACTCTCGTTGGAAGGCTTTCCACAAGATTTTAAGGTTTCTGTGGGAATTTGTGTACATTCATTCTGTAGAGCATTAATGAGTTCAGACACTAATATTGGATGAGAAGGCCTGGCTCGAAATCTCCGTTCCAGTTCCAGATGTTGGATGGGGTTGAGGTCAGGACTTTGTGTGGGCCAGTCAGGTTCTTCTACACCGAACTCATCCAGCCACGTCTTTATGGAGCTCGGTTTGTGCACTAGGGGAAACTGTCATGCTGGAATAGAAAAGGTTCTTCCCCAAACTGTGTCCACAATGTTGGAAGCATGCCGTTGTCCAAAATGTCTTGGTTTGCTGAAGTATTAAGATTGTCCTTCACTGCCCCTGAATTAAATAATTAAGAGGTGTGTCTCAATACTTTTGTCCATATAGTGTATTATACCATGAGCTGTGTAGTTGCAATTCTGCCTCTAGACCACATGGTGTTAGTATAGAGTTAGAGGGAACTTTGTGGTTCAGTAGTATCAGAAATACCCTACAGTGTATAAATATGTCTTTTGGTATTACATTAAGAAATCTTTTTTCCCTTTTTCTTACATTTGTGTGCATTTTTTGTCTTGAAGAGCGTTTTAAAATGCCAAAACTTACTGTTAAATGAGTAAATAGGCATTAAATAGTCATGCAATTCCCTCCCATTCTGTATTTAGTTAATTCCAAAGGGGAAGCAGATCATTATCTTCAGGGGAAACATTCAGATTCAGCTGCTGTAGCCGCACACAGCTGTGTTTGTCACCTCATGTTAGACACTCAAAAGCCATCAGGCCGCCCTCTCTCTTGTTGCTATGGCGATGATGTGTATGCAGTAAGGCATGACAGTGTCTCAGTGGAATAAAAATCAGGTCCCATGATAACAAAGGCAGCGCAGAGTATCTGCTCTTAAATCGCCTTTATTCTATCTGTTGTTTTATTAATGAACCTGTTCTGCAAGATTGTCATAAAACCCCCTTGATCTCAGCTATATCTTTTAAACTACAGGCCTATTGTTCAAGTTAATAATCTTAAAGGGTCAAAATTTGGTATTTTTTCTCATTTGAAAGTCACCTTATAAAGTGATGTAGCAAAAACACTTGCGTTTCATTTTCACATGACTATTTCACAATCTATTTTATGCTTTAGGATTAAACAGCCTGTTTTAGATACTGTGCTGTCATATATTCGAATGACCTTCAGCCAGTTCTCATCGGCTGAACAAGCACTCTATATTGTGCCTCATTCAAAAAGCAGTCCGTGGTGAAATGGATGGATCATGGATCAAATTATTACATTTGCTTTTATATACCCTGGAAAAAAAATAAGCTTCAGCCTCTTCTTTTGGATCCTTTAGAAGGCTGCAATGGTGGCATCACAACCACAATACATTCTAAATTGTTTCGCTTAGTTTCAGCTTGGCATTCGTATACTAATGGTATTGAGTGGGTAGTGAGAAGTTAAAGAATGCTTTCACACTCCATCCAGCACTCAAAAAAGCAATTTGTTTTTCCATTATATGGACCCGTTGATGTTTATTATTTAATTATTCTGTTTCTCTTTTTTATAGAGTTATGAGAGTGAGAAAATGGATCATGTATAAGCGATTGCCACGCTGAACTCACACATTTTATTAACTGTAACTGAATATCATACTCACCCCTATTTGTTTTAACCCCATGCAGTACACTTTTTAGGACATTTTTGTTGTGTGTGTTTCCGGCTGTGTATTTGTGAGCTGAATATGTGGTTATGTTGGAGGTGTTTTTTGAGCATATAGATTTTCAGGTGATGCACCTGTGTGTGTCGTGCAGTGAGGATGAAGGAATGCGTGGGCATGTGTTTTTACAGAATGTGGTCTTGTTGCCTAGGTTACGAAGGAGTTCCAGAATTCTTTGATGACCTGCTGACTCACCTTACTAGCGTCTTGCAAGGCCCTGGACCCACCGGACCCCTGAGAGTGAACGGAGTAGCCCAGAGCCTATCAGCGGCCTGTGGGCTGACCTGCAGCATGCTGGGAAATGAAGGCAGTAGCTGGGTGATTGACAGCGAGGGAATGAAGAAAGGTTCCCATCAGGGCTTGAGCTGCTGCAACGCTGACCTAGAACCCAACTACAAACAACACTGTAGGTCCACGCTGGCGGCCGAGGCTTCTTCACAGTGACCCCCGCCTCCGCCCCAGCGAATTAGTTTATTTAATTACTCCTAACAAACCAATCACACCTTTCTCCAATCTGAATGGGGGTTGAAGACTATTCCTCTGAGCCAATTTATGATTTGTAGTGCGTAGAGTATGACCAAAGATTAAATTAAAAGGAGTAAAATTAGCATTTTAGGTTATCAACGGATTTAGTTTGGTCTGTTTTCATGTATCTTGCACTGGACTTTCTCAATGGTACGGTGCCTTAAGGACCATTTTTAAACTGCTGATTATGGGGAAAGTAAGGGAACTTGAAGTATACTCTTAAGCTACAGAAACCATATGATCCTGGTGATAGCTGAAATCTAACGGCACAAGGAGCACTCAGACTTTTGACTTTCTTTTCATGTACTGAGCGATACGTTGACTGAAGGGAAAGGGCATTTTAAATGTGGCTGAATTTTAAGGCTGTTTATGTCTAGATGTCCCAGATTTCCTGCACCTGTGCAATGATAAGCAGCCATGACACAGAATGTGTAGACAATATTTTGAATGTACTGTATAAAACACTCGTCTCTATAAAAAAACCCTGTGTAAGGACCTCAGATTTACACATTGTGAAGGTAGCAGCAGTCGGCTGCTAGATATGAGGTTAAAATCACATGATGGCCTTAAAGAAATACGCCAGCATTTTTCAGCCTAATCTCTATTTGCCACATTTATAGGATACGGTCGTAAACTAGTAAAATCAGTAGGACTAGGATAGCCCATCTATAATAGAATCCAGTGGGCTGGTGCTTGAGCTCATAGAAGTGTAATGACATCTGAGATGCCTCAGATAGAGATTTGGTTGGAAAAGGTGGAGTATTAATTGAGGGGTCTTCCACACACTGTAGTATGAGATTAGGTGGCAATAACACTGTGGCAAAGGAGGAACAGAACTGCCCACCTCAGTCTGTTTTGGGACTTTTAATGTGTAAATATGACCACAATGATACATTTTCACTGACAGTTTTACACTGTGTTGTATAATTGAGTTTGTGGGACTCTGTGCCTTTTTTCGACTCTTGTTTCTATGCTTGTACATACTGTACACACTTTGTGTATTTGTGTATACGCTGTTTTGGCACATTTTGGCAGGACAGGAAATGACAAAAAGACATGCACTATCAGCATTACATTTTCCTTATAAATGATGAGACAGGGATTTCAGAGAATAAATACTAAAATTTAATGACCCCAGTGTTATGATTATGGCTTGCTTTGTTGGGCTGTAGTTGCCTTCTGTCTTTCAATTGGCGGTCATAAGGATGACCTCTGTTTTGCATAGATTCACACACACAGCCCCTTACATACAGCTCCGGAGTGATTGCCTGCACAGTTCCATACTACAGATAACTCTCATATTTATTGGTTTACTTAAATAAATCCCACACTGCATTTAATTACAGGTAAATCAACATATTCCATAAAAACATTATTGCATTTAGATCAATCAGGTGTAGCCCCTTTTAAAAGAATACGTACCTTTCTGAATATAAATACAATCCCCGATCTCTTAAGATTAACATTATTTTTCTAGTGTTTTCTTTGCAGTAGTTTTGCATGGTGCCCATGTTTCTTCAATAAGCAAGCAAGATACTGGTGTAGAGCTGAAGCGGGGGAGCTGCGCTGGGTAGAAAGCCAATGGAAGCTGGCTCAAGTCCTTTTTTTTTTAGATCAGTGGTGGCACTTTGCAGCATTGTGTTTCTAGAAGATAAAGGGAAAAGTCGGAGAAAGCCAGAGTGGAAAGTGTCTGCAGCAAAGTGTCTGAGCTAGAGGGAGAAAGCTTCATCTGGACAGAGGAGGAAAGGAGGGAGAACAAGGTGTGGTTTAGTTCACACGCCGCAGCTCGTGAAGCTTACGAGCCACATTCTCCAGCTCGGACTCAATGGCGGCCAAACTCTCAATCTCAACATCCTGCAAGAGATGAAAGGAGAGGACGATAAGAGCTCTTTCAAAATGCTTTGTTACTGATCTTATTTTATTCACCATGCATCAGTGTTGATCACATGAAGTAAGTGAAAGTCAGCTATTTGTCAGATGTGAACACACCATAGCACAGCACACAGTGTGAGCAATGTGAAATTCTTTCTCTGTATTTAACCCGTTCACCAATTGAAGCAGGAGGCTGCTACCAACGAGGGGCGCCCAAGGAGCAGTGTGTGGGCACGGTACCTTGCTTAAGGGTACCTCAGTGGTGCCACTGGCAGTCCTAGAATTCAAATCCACAACCTTCTGATCACAGGGCCAAATCCCTAACCAGGCCACCATCATAACAGGACATAATGTATTATTTTGCCTGACTATGCTTTAGCTAAAATCTTGGTCAAGCAGAAATGTGGCATCGGTTTTAAATGTGCAAATGTGACTGGCATTCTATCTGACACTCCTCTTCGCTCTGATTGCTTGTTTTGATTCCAGTGTGGTGGATTTTCTGATTCATGTATGACCGTCAGAACATGTTGACAGATTTAGCTAAACGTTTTTTTTGTTTTTTGTTTTTTAAAAAAAATCAGAATCAGAAAACTTAATTGATTCCGGAGGAAATTGCTTATGGTACAACTGCACAGACACACAGAGATGAGAACAATATACAACATAAAGTCTAAATAAATCCGATTAAAAACTCTACAGAAAATGTTCTATATGAAACACACTTTGCAATATACCCAAATGCTTGGGTGTATATATTATAGGTAAGTAACAAACAGTGAAGTAAATGACTAGGAACACAAATAGTGGTTGGGAGTCTGTTACTGCAGGTAGTAGAGATCAGTAGTAGATCAGTAATGCTGATATAAGAAGTGATATTGCACATGGTAAGACTACAACACATAATATAAATATATAAATAAATATATACAGATTATCTACTGACAATGTTACTTAAATGTGTCTTTTTAACATCTTGAAAAGGTATCTTACACTGAAAGGCTTATTTTTCAATATTTCTATGTTTACACAGCGTGAAGGGTGGAGAGTCTTTTCAAATTATATGTAAATGAGAAAAAAAGTAAATGAGAAGGAGTAGTCTACAAAGTTGTGGTTTTAAAGTGATGCTTGTCGCTGTCCAGGCCAAGGCTGCTGAATAAACACAGCTAATTAGGAACAGGTGAGTTTGAGACTGCTGACATCAGCGTTAGCAACCCTCCCAGGAGTGTATGAGGTGTTACCTCTGTCTTCTTGCTGGCGCTCCCCTCCTCCTCCCTCCGCTCCTCTGGGTCTCTTCTCGCCATCATCCGGAGCTCCTGCTCCTCAGGGCTCTTCCATATGTCTCCTTCTCCCGGCTCCGGCACCTCCTTGGAGTGGTGTGGCACCTCCTGCTGGTCATAAGCTCCCATCTCGGCTCTCCTGTGGGCCGTCTGCCTGGCCTTGCTCCAGTGCCTCACTCCAGCCTCGGCTGTCTCCTCCGCCTGCCTCGGACCTTGTCTCCTTTTCGCCACCTTCTCCTGCTCCTCCTGGCTCTCCTCCTCCTCCGCAGACTTCTTCATCTCATAATGCTCTCCAGCCCCCGCTGCCTCGTCTGCTGAGTGAACAAAAGGCATTCATATCTCACTCCAGTTCTTGATTCGTCCATGTGCCTGTTCCTCTGTCTCATTTCTTTGCACATAACTCCATCAAAAAGGGCCTGCTATTATTACACAGCATCAGCAAAGGCAGCACTCCATTTAATGAGATCGCCTCCTGCCAGCTGGCTGATAGACCTTAAGCACACTGGCCCACTCTCAAACTGAATTAGGCGAGCACTCCAATGCAAAAATCGCCCTGTTCAGTTCTTTAAAACCTACTTGGCTGCAGAGTCAACCTTCTATGCAAAAAAGTCTATATTCCTGGATTTTAATGTACTCTTTTTTTAATAACACCATTTCCTGATGCCATTGTTGCACTACTTCTAATACAAGTGTAAAGAGCCCATTTGTCATGCATGAACACACCACAGCATGTGTAAAACATTTCATTCAAGTTTGAATCAGTTATTAGTTTATGTCACAAAAGCACTACTCTGAGCAAGAAAATGCATTGAAAGATATATATTTATGATGTCAGTTCCTCTTATTTTTTCTGATTCTAAACACCACCTCAGCTGCCTCCTTCAAGCTTGCTAACTTAACGTTTTGCAAATATATCACAGAATAGTGCTGTGCAACAAATCCAGTCTCTCTCTCTCTCTCTCTCTCTCTCTCTCTCTCTCTCTCTCAGACGCTCAGATGCACACTCAGACCTATAGAGGATGGGGATTATGTCACTATCGATTATACATTAATCTAATAGGGAAAGAGATAAATCATTAGAACACACTGAATGTTCTTCATGGATTCCCCTGGGTCTGAAAGGGTGAAGACACTTGAACCTCTGTCAGCTCTCTCAAAACTGCGGGCTTAATCAAGGCTTGCCCCTGGGGGCCGCTGAAGACTCCTGTAAATGGTATCAATGTTAATGTACTCTCTACATCAAGCGGTTACAAGTTTATTTGATACACTTTCCTTCTTCCCGTATTTAGAGACCATTTCTCACAAGCACCTGCCATATAGGTGCACTTTTGCAGGTTTACAAATACTGACTGAAGCCCATCTCTTGATTCAAAATTTTCAGCCCCACGCTTCCATAGGACCACCACTGTCCGGATATTATTAGGGTGGTCTTAGGAGCAGTGACACTGACATGGTGAAGGCAAGGTTGTGTTTACTGCACTACAGTTATTTGAGGCACGAGAAATTATAACACAGCAAACATATTAACATTTTCCTTCCATAATGAGACAGATTTGCCAGTAAGACTTGCAAACTTTTCAGCTGGGCATTTTGATAGATGAGGTGGTCTTTAGATGGGTCAGGGAAGGTGTGAAATATGATATTATCGTTTAATATTTATCCACTGCTTGCTGGTATACAACGATGGAACCAAAATAAATCAAAAGATGGGCAACAGTCATTACATTCTGAAGGAAAATGACATTCTTTTAAACGATATGATGAATTATCTTTGAGACACAAACTAACTAGGTAAAAAAAAAAGTCAGTTTTGACTTTAGGTTGACTCTAAACACTGGGTACTGTAAACTCTGAATTACATTACCTTCCTCCTCCTCTAAGCTGGAACGTTTCTCCTCCTCCAGCTCATTTTCTCCTTTCTTTATCGCAGCTCGTTGGTGTTCCTGCTCTTCATTCACAGTGCCTGAATCCTCCTCTGAATTGTTCCTCTTCTCCTGGCTGGAGGATTTATTGCGCTCCTGCGTCATCGACTTTATCTCTTTGTTCTCTTTATCATGCTGCTCCTCTTCACCTCTTTTCTTTTCTCTCGTCTCTCCTGGTCTCTCCATGGCAACCAGCATTGACCAGTCTGCCAGGATGGAGCACAGGCAGGAGCAGGTCAGAGCTCTGCTCTACATCATTTCACTGCACATTTATGCTTTGCAATTACATGCAAACAGTAAGAATCTGTTCTTTTTTGGTAGTAGCATTTTTTCATGAACAGACCAATTGAAATGCTCCAAAATTACATAAAGACCACATCAACATACATTATTGTTTATCGTTTCGTTAAGAAACATTTCCCTTCTCATAGAAAGGCACCGATGAAATGAACTTTTCTGAGGGAGACATATAAACCTCATATCTCCAAATTGATGAGCTCACAGGAAAAGAAAAAGACATGGAGATGTACATTTCATCCCGATTTGTGTGTGTGTGTCTCTCTCTCTCTCTACATTGGTGTTTATCAAAAATGATCAAGATATTAGTTGGCCAATACTGGCGCGTTTACTTATATGCTTAGAAGTTGTCCCTTAAACAAATCTGGATTTAAAAATATGGATGATGAGAGGGAATCATACAAAGGGTGCAATGAATTAAATGCATGAATGAAACTGTGTGAATGCATGAAATTATGAATTTGCGAGATTTGATTAGAATAAGACAAGCATTGTCTGTCACAAACATCCACTCTGGTTTTTGATAAAACTCTGTCCATGCAAAATCTCCTCTGACCCTGGCCTGGTATATATTTAGCTTATGAGGAGACTGCAAAGTCAAACTCCAGCCTTTCTCTGCAAAAGTGGTTCATGGGAAATTATGTTTTTTAAAAGTGAAAACCACAAGGCCAGAAACATCCCTGTTTGTGTCACATTTAGCCTCAAGCACAGGAGATGTCTGCTGGAGAGATGCGACAGTTTGAAGGCCTTGTGTGTCTAGACTTGGACATGATGTTGTTGTGAAAACTGAAAAATGAAACTAAACAAAACAGGCCAAAACAATACAAATAAATGCATGACTTGTTTCTGTGGCCAGAGACAGTTCAGGATGTTTAGATTCTCACCTGCTGTGGCATCAGGATCCTCAAGGCGGTTGCTTACATAATCAGCTCCATCCTTCATTGGCTTCTCAGTCCTCTCATTGGTTCCTGAGAGAGAAGGAGGAGGGTATAAATGGATTACTAAACAAGGGAAATACAACACACTATATCACATCAGTTAATTTTCAGCTATATTATGTTCATTGTTAATTATGTTCATATGATTGTTAGAACCGACACTAACACTGAGCATGAGGAAGAAACAGTGGGATGAATCAGGACTTACATAGGTCCCCACGGCAAAATTACAGTAAAGAAAGGAGAATTAAGAGAACTACAATTATGAAATTCATTAAACAGTATAAATGAATCAATATATTTATATACATGTACACAAATAAATTCATTATTTGAGTATCTGTATATGCCACAAATTGTATTATTCATCACTACTGATCACCAAACAACTGTTATTTAACAAGCTATTATGTGACAACCAATGGGATGAAACAGTGAATGAGTGCATTTAAAGTTAAAGGACAGTCTAGAATTTGACGCTGCATCACCACACAACCGGTTAATAGGATGTCAGACACGCACTAATACAGATTCTTTCATCTCATCAAGGACATTTGTTTTATTTGACAGACTTTTATTTCACTCAACTACTTTCCAATGTTAAACAAGAATAAAACTCTGCAGTTTATGAAATAAATGGATAGGTGGTAAAAAAAAAAAAAACCTGTGGTGTGCAAGAGCTTTTGACTGGTAGTGTTTATAAAATGTAAGATTTACAGGGAAATGTTCTTCTTTTTTAAACTGATATACCAAAAGTTATTAGTTTTCAAAAAAAGAAGTAAAAGATTTTGATCTGTCTGCAAATAAAATGTCACCTTCCACGGCAATGTCCTGCAGCTCCTGGAGAAAGTTGTGGTGGCGCAGTATGGTAACAAGCCTGTCATCTGCAAAAGCAAACATACAGACACACACACACAGATTTTATAATGGTGGAGTGTGTTTCTATTGTTCACGCACTGCTCTGAAACATGAGTTCACACTGTCCTGACCATTCTGCCCTTTGCAGCTTTCAGCACTTTGCTTAAAGGCAATTGCCCTGAAATTTACTGCCTGCCTGAGAGCTGGACAGTTAATCACTGTAGCCCACCAAGAGGGGGTGGGAGTGTGTGTGTGTGTGTGTGTGTGTGTGTGTGTGTGTGTGAGAGAGAGGTAGAGCGAGGCAGTAAGAGAGAGGTGGGGAGGGAAAAGAGAAAAAGGGAACAGAATGAATGCATATATACATAAATGCAGACATAAATATACAAATACATCAGTATACACACATTATATATGGTGTTTATATATATATATATATAATATGTATGTATGTATATATGGGGCTGGTTGGATGTACAGCCATTTCACAGGCAGCAGCTCTGGTAGACATTCCTGCAGTCAGCATGCCAACCGCACATTCCCTCAAAAGTTGCGACATCTGTGGCATTGTGCTGTGTGATCAAACTGCACATTTCAGAGTGGCCTTTTACTGTGGGCAGTCTAAGGCACACCTGTGCAATATTCATGCTCTAATCAGTACCTTGATATGCCACACCTGTGATGTGGGATGGATTATCTGGGCAGAAGTGCTCACTAACACAGATTTAGACAGATTTGTGAACAATATTTGAGAGTAATGGGTCTTTTGTGTATGTAGAAAATGTTTAAGATCTTTAAGTTCAGCTCATGAAAAATGGGAGCAAAAACAAAAGTGTTGCGTTTATACTTTTGTTCAGTGTACATACATACACACACATATACACACGCGAGAACATCTGACATGAGGCTCCTGCCTAATCTAAAAATTGCAAGAAGCCAACAAACCAACAAAATGCCTACAATGTGTTATACTGTACAATATTTCCCCTGATGGGAAACCACGGTTGTATTAAAACACGTTAAACCATAGGGTTCCTTGGTCTGCTTTGGTAGTCCAGTCATATAGCCACATTTTCTAAAACCCAGCATCAACACAGGAAACACAAGGCCAGTATATGAAATACTGTTGGCGAACACATTCAGTAATAAATTAATCAAAACGGCAGCACGACGGTCAAACACCGCTGCTAACAATTACAGGTGAAAATATTTATCCCAACAACCAACCAAATCAAAAGCATTAGAACCGTTTTATTTATTAAAATATCAAACATTGCTAAAACTCAGTCTCGTGCGCAGACCTACGCTATACTTAACGAATGAATGAATTAATGATATAAAAACTTATCCATTAGGACGCCTGCCGACGCGCTGGGAGAGTACAACGCTGAAAGTCCCTCGACTGTCTGAATTTTTTCCTCCCTCATTTAGAATTTTTTTCTTCCCTCTTAAATTGAGAATTTCCTTCACAGATCTCTTACCTTAAATGTGGGTGCTGCTCCAAAAACTGAGAGTCCGTTTTACTGGTCTGGCAGCAGCAGTAGTGTGTGTTTGGGTGTTTGTGTTTGGGAGTGTGTCTGTGTGTGTTTGTGTGTGTGTTTGTGTGTGTGTGTGTGTGTGTATGTGTGTGCTGGAGTTCAGTCCATGGTGAGAGGCTTTGGCTTTGTGCTCCAAACAGGCAGGACATGGGCAGCGGTCCGGGTCCAGGCTGTGGACATTTGAAATGATAAGTACCTCCCTCCAGGAAATTGTCAATCACCCTGCCTGGATTTGTGCACGCACTTTGGGAACACGCGCTCTCACCACTCCCACCTTTCACGCGCCCTGCCACCCCTGCAGCAGCAGGCATGAACAAAAGCTGCAAGTTTAACACCACTGTGAGGAGATCACTGAATAATCATTGCAATTTTTCTTCCCTCCCATGGTCAAATGAGCTAGTTTCACTCAGTCAAAATGCACTTTGTCTATTAAAAAATAATAATAAAAATAAAAAAAAATGGGGTATCTGGTGGTTGCCACTGCAATTACAAGCTCATGGGTTTGAATCTCAGCGCTGCTAGTGGCAATACTGAGGTACCCTTGAGCAAGAGACCGTACTCACACACTGCTACCCAGGCGGCTCATTTCATTACATTCATATACGCTTTTATCCAAAGGAACTTACAATACAAGGAAACATTTAAGTTTCAGGACAGTGTGTTAACCAAAAGTGAGTTATAAGTGCTAAAATCTTTGTGTGAGAGTACTGCAAGAAGACAGACAGTGCACCAGGAAAGGAGATGAGTCTTCAGGAGGTTTTTGAAGCTAGAGAGGGTGAATAGATTAAATATTGGGTGAATGGGTCAATTGCAGAGAAATAATTTTTACACTGTTCACACTGTGTACTGTGGTGTGTTCACACATGATTATAAGGGGCCACTTTACTTACTTTATTAGGTTCCATTAGGAAATCTATTGGTCTAATAACATAACCTGTTGTAAAGGTTAATTTCTTTTTTATTTGCACAACTACAGCCTATTAAGCTGCCATTGCTGGGCCATCATTAAATGAGATGTGTCCCAATACTTTTGTCCATATTGAGTAGTTTAGGGTAAACAAAACAGTGCATTTGTGTAGGATACAAAAAGAAATCAGGAAAAAATGATAAACACACCAGAACAACAATTAACTACATACATCAGATTCAGAAATATTTATTGTTTCTGGAGGAAATTGCTTATGTTGCAACTGCAAAGTCACACAGAGACACAGAGAGAAGATCAATACAAAATAAAAAGTAAAATAAAAACTCTGTAGAAATACTCAGAAAATACGAAATGAACGATGCAACATGCATGGGGTACAGAACCATTCAAATAAATGACAGATGCGTCACTTCTTTCTTGTGTTTTTTGGAAGTCTTCAACTGATACAAATGATGTTTAAAAAAAATCATTATTTTGGGGTCCCTTGTGGCTCAAGGGTCCTTAAACAACTGCTTGTTGCAAGAAAAGGGCCTGAATTTGTACCAATACCCTGACCTCAAGGAGCAGAAGAGCAGTGAAAGCTCTAGCAGTAGAGACTCCACGCTGTACACTCAAAGAAATAGAGTACGTACAGATTTTTACAGTATGATACTGGTCTCCTCTGTGCTCTCAGGCACAATCTTGATTCTCCCATCCAGTCAGACCGTGGCCTACAGTCGAGGTGTTTTGTTGATTGGAGTGCAGAGACAGCAGACAAAGTGTGCAAATGGCTCTGAGAGAGAGAGAGAGAGAGACATACATATAGCTGCCACGGTGCATATCTACCACTCATTTCTCCAGGGTATCACTTTTAACACCTCAGCCTGTCTGCCTTTTGTAGGCCTTTCACAGCACCTTTTGTTTCAAGAGCACAGTCATGGCTGTTTCGGTCACAACCCCCACAAAACCCCACCCATCTTAACCCCACCCCACCCCGACCAGGAACAGGCATGTACAAAACATCTCTCACTATCGGATCTATCCTATTTTTTTAATTCTCCCAGCCTTGGGCCTGGGAGAAATGAGCCATGTGGAAAAAAAAAAGTTTCACAAAGTCTGAACGAGTTTTAATGTAATTTAATTCACCCCTCTGGAAACTTCCCTTTTACATCAATCATGTCCTCGCAATCTCGCCTCGCTACGATTCTGTCTGAAATGAAACACTGAATACTTCATCCTGCAGAGTCTTTCATTTTAGGCTCGCACTGAGGGTTATAACTGGAACAGAGATTTTTATTTTTAGTCGTGATGTTTCTGCAGTTCGACTACATTAGACAAGAGGGTTTTGTGCTAAAAAATGACCGCAGTTACAACATTTACCAGACTCCAAATTGTTATTTCATGAATATGAACGTATATTTTGTGTATTTTTGGTGTTAATGTTAATAGAAAGTCAATCCAATCCAATTGTTGTTATACATATACGGCTGCAACAGTTTGGCACCTTTGGATGAAAGACATTTACTAAGTAAAGGATGTTCAGACTTATTTTCACTTAGAAAACCAACAAAACATTTCATTTCACCATGGTGAACTTTAGTATATGACTGATCATGAGTGTACAGAGTAATGAAATGTGATTGGGCAACTGTCAGGTGTGTTAGCCAATGTAATATTTGTGATTTGTGACAGTGATTGTGATCCTGAAAAGTATAAAAATACCAAATATATAACAGAAAAACATATGTCTGTTATATATGTATATAATAGTAAAGTGTACAGTATGTACAGGTTTGTGTGAAGGCACCCCTGGACAAATAATGTTTTACTGAGTGAAAATAAGTCACGTCCTCTATGTTTAGTGCAAAGATTAATACTGAAAAAAGAAAAAGAAAATGTGCAAAAATTTAGGCACATGCCAGATTTTATGCTTTATTTTTTTCCCTAGCATTAATTGTGGAATTCATTCATCAAACAAAAACTGTATGCTCAAAGTGGCAGAAAAGCCCATACCTAAGTTTATTCCCTGTAGAGGACATGTCTACAATTAGAAAATCAGCTAAATGTACAATTAGCCTGGGGGTGCCCAAGGGACAGTTTTGGAATTTTTTGTATGTACAAAATGAACCAAAATGTACAAAATGAACCAAAATGTACAAACTGAACCAAACTAAACCATGTGAGTGGGCAGGTGAGCAGACGCGTGCTGCACAGGAACGCCTCCAGGCCTCCCCCGCTGCATTTAAAATGCAAACGCTGCAACGCCGGGGTCGGCTCCGGTGGTCTGCCCCATGCTGGGGGCCAGGGCTGTGTGTGTGTATGTGTGGGGCGTCTTCAAAGATGTGTGGTGCAGGGGACAAGGGGAAGCCCACCACCTTTTGTTCTTGAGCTTGGCCGTGTGGGCCAAGGCAGAGTCAAGAGCAGGCCTTTAACACCTTCAGGACCTTCTCAACATGAGGCCTTCTGCCCGTAAAGACAGCACCACTCACAGTTTGCCTTTGTCCACTGTGTTATCTCATTAGCCAAAGAATGTTAAGCAAAGGTGAATGGAGATAAGAGATCACAAACATTTCAGATTCTACTTTTTCCCCTCTCTTTTAAGCTGAAAGAGTCGTGCAAGAATATGAATGCCTCTGTTCTAATGCTCTTGAGAAGGAGTAAACATCGTGTCTTCGCGTTTGGGTTTTTATGTTTGTATTTGTGTATGTGACCATTATAATTTGTCATTTATTTCCTCAGCCTTGGGCAAACAATGCAAGGCATCAGTAGATAACTCAAAGGCAACACTATTAAAATCTCAAACCGTTTTAATGCTCTGTGCTACATTCAGGAAGCGGTGAACGTTTTGTTGGGTGAAAACAAGCAATGGCATAATACATCAAATGAAATGAATGAAATTCAGACATAGGGCATATATTCACAGGGATGCCTGTTTGTTTTATCTTGTTAATCAGGAGTGTTTGGAGAGGAATAATCTGTTTCCTGGTTGCATCCAGTCCTCAATATACAGTTGTATGCAAAGGTCTGGGCACCCCTGGTTTCTTGATTTTTTAAGTTAAAATAAGTACACATCTTTTACAAAGAACACATTTGAGTTTATTTGCCAAATGTATCATATTGGGGTGGGGGGGACAAAATGTACTGTATATATAATTATAAAACATTTTATCTTTATTTGAAATCAAATTAAATCTGTAATATAAAACGTAATATAACTTCTTATTTTAGCCTAGTGTTTGCAGACGATGTTTTAAACAGAGCCTTCCAAATGCCAAGCCATTCCTATGTGCTGCTAGAACCTGATTTTTGCATGTACTGGTCTGAGAGAGGGGGAAAATATGCCCCTAACTGTACATTTGCTCTATAACAAACTGGAAGGTGAGCTCACTAACTGTTGCCCTAAAATAATAAATCGTAACTCGAACCAACCTGAAGCTTATTTTGTAGACACATTTTTCATGCCTCATTTAAAAGGCACAGTAAAACCCCATAATCTTCCATTATAATGTACTGACTTTTGCCTCTGATTTTTGGTTATGACATCGTGCACCAGATGGCAGGGGAGAATATTATGAACGAGTGATACCGTTTCTCACCCCGCCACCCCGACCTATCATCAATCATAAATCCTCACCTCACTCATGAGACTTTTCCTGATAACACGTTTCACCTGAAAATGTAAAAAACATTGTAGAAAGAAAAGGATTTCTGATTCACCTTAAAGGAGAACGTCATCCATTTTTCAGCATTTCTGCATAACTGAACTGACATGATAGGCTCATCTACTCAGACAGCACCTCCTCTCCTGATGCACTGTCTACCCTAATTCACACTTGCTCATCTGATTAAGCTTTCGTCTTCTTGCTCTACTCCCTGTGTAAAGATTTTAACATCTAGGGCTCTCCTCTGGTTCTCTCACTGTCCTGAAATGTGAGTACTTGTAAGTAATTGTAAGTCGCTTGAGATAAAAGCGACTGCCAAATGAATGAAATGTAATGTAAATGTAAAACTTGCCGTCTCAGAATTGTTCACAGTCACAGCGATAGGAACCAGACACCCCGAAGTTTAAATCTGAAAGGTCCTTCACTACACAGTATAACATGAAATGACTTCAAATACATTAAATGTTGCCTGAACTGTTTTACAATCGTTTTGAGAGTAGCGTTTTGGCCTAAATGTGTGTATGAAATTGCATTCATTGCAGAGAGGTACACGCAGGGTATTCCAAGGTAACATAGTAGATTTTCCACTATTTTAATTTAACAACACTACATACAAAACTTAAAGGACACATTTAGGTTCAGTGTAGGTTTTGGAGACATTGGTCCGCATCACCTACACTGTAAAGAAATCGGTGTTGGTAAATTTTTGTATATCAGTTTCCTTCAAACCACTCTCAATGACTTTGTTTATCTTTGTTTATCATAACGCAGAAAAAGAGGTAATTCCCAAGGAATTCTTTTGGTATGTGTGTTCTTGTGCAGTATGATGAAATATGGCCCCACACTGTAACAGAACCACTGCAGGCCTGTAGTAAGGTTTGTTACTGCAGCTCTTGCTGTTCTTAAGGCAGTGTTTCAGAAGTAGAGGTCCTGCCCCCTCTGTCACATTCAGAGAAATGCTGTGAAAGCAAGAGAAGCAAACAGCCAGACTGTGACTGCAATAACACTTCTAGGCCATTTGGAGTGTTTTTCTAACCCCTGCTCCAGACTTCTCAAACAAGTCACACATGCTATTCCACAAAGCTAGGGGTGTGTTCCAGGTCAACTAGATCTTAGGCTGAGTAAGATGAACAGTAACACAAAGAGCATGTCTGGGGCTTTTTCAAGGAGATATTTTTTGGGATATTTCATGTGAATATTAAGTTGAATCTTGCTTAATTCTACATGGACCTGAACACACACTTGATTTGTGGATCTTCTGACTTGGCCTAAAGTGACAGTTTGGAAGGAAAAATGAATTTTCCCAATAGTTACCTTCCCCCAAATGTAGCTGATCAGATAAGTCATTGTAGGGGCTGGTATTTAATGGAAGTTTCCCTAGTTTTGTGCTGTCACAAAGCGAATGTGGCTAACATGTACTGGAAGCTTACTCGCCTCAAACCATCTGAAATGTTTGAGTAATGTCATGTGGGTTCTCGCAATGTATGATGTACTGTTACACAACCTCATGACTGCTGTTTAGCTACATAATTTCTGTAGATCTAGAAGTGATGGTCATAAGCTACAACTTGTTTGCTAATTAGCCATATACACTATATAGACAAAAGTATTGGGACGCACCTGTTTTCTGGGTTTGGGATTGGCCCCTTACTTCCAGTGAAGGTCAATCTTAATGCTTCAGCATACCAAGACATACTTCCAAATTTGTGGACCCAGTTTGGGGAAGAACCTTTTCTACTCCAGAATGACTGTGCCCCAGTGTACAAAGCAAGCTCCATAAAAACGTGCTTGGATGAGTTTGGTGCAAAGAACTTGACCCACACAGAGCCCTGACCCCAACCCCATCCAACACCTATGGGATAAACTGGAACAGAGATTGTGAACCAGGCCTTCTCGTCCAACATCAGTGCCTGAACTCATAAATACTCTACAGAATGAATGAGTACAAATTCCACCAGAAACTCCAATCTAGCTCACAGTGTGGCACGTCCCTGTTCCCTGTTAGTACATTTCATCATCAGTCTGATCATTTTCATCTATGTGACTTGAATAAGGTGTGCTAGAGAGAGAGGAAAATGTAGCTCAGTGGGAGTTAATGACACTGTCCTTCACCTTCAATGCAATGGTCTAAGGTCTGTTCCAGTGGCAAAACCAGTATAACTCAACACTCCCCACTAGTGGTGACCAACACCATGATCACTGAATGAATTTTAGCAGCAGGCAAGGTTTATGCATTTGAAAGGGGCTGAGGATGTTTACTTCCACAAAGCATGAAGATGCTGAGATATCTCCTTCCTCCTAAAGGAGCTTTCAGAAAGGTCAATCCCTTCTCATATTGAAAATCTTTAAAGAAGCAACAGCCACAGTGTGAAATTATTCTGAGAGATTTCCACCCTCTAGAATTATGAATAATGGTCAGTGTTGGTTGTCTAGATACCAATACAGCAGTTTTCTAGGTATCATGCAATAAAATTGACGCGTTTAATAAAGTCTTTGCAGATAATGTGTTGAGCGGATTATTAACTGAGCTGATTCTCAGATAAGGACAGTGACTAATGTCAGGAACCCAAATGGAGAAAAACACAGGACATTTCTGAATTTCACAAAAATATCTAAGCACCATGTGTTCACAGTAACAAAAGCTACTTCTCTTGGAGTCAGACAAAGGACCAACATACAAACAACACTGAGATATATACACACACACCAACATATATATTAAACACACACATATATATTCGCACAGCTCCAAAAAAAAGTAAGAGACCACTACAATTCATTTTTAAATCAGCAGAGTATGACAACCATTCCTTGCCAGTGTCTGTTAAATTCCTACACAAGCACCTCATTCTGCCTAGTGGTTTGGGGGTTTGCCCTGCGATCAGGAAGTCCTGCGGTCGATTCCCAAGACTGCTAAGCACCTCTGAGGGACCCTGAGCAAGATACCGCCCCCACACACTGCTCCCCGGGCGCTGAGACCTGGCTGCCCGCTGCTTCACTTGGTGAATGGGTTTAATACAGAGAATTTCACGCTGTTCACACTGTGTGCTGTGGTGTGTTCACACATGACAGAATGATCCCTTTCACTTTATGAGCTACTGATTAGTGATCACCTGAATCAAATCTTATTTAATGAGAAAAAGTATAAAAAACTGCCGTAATCAACACTTTCCTCTCGCAATGTGACAAGGTGGATGACAAAACACTACCAGAGGTCAAAGGTAATTATTGACAGTTTGTTTAAGAGTGAATAAGAGATTTGTTTTCTTTGATTATTCAGGTTCTGTAAACACTGCATAATTTATCTTATTTTGACGTTTTGTCATTTCCTTTAAAATTATGCTTTATATGTGTGTGTGTGTTTGTGTGTGTGTATATTCATTTTTCTATTTTTTCTTAATCAGCAGCTCCTATTCATGCTTTCATGATTATCATTCCTACAGAAATGCTCTAAAATGACTTTGTTTCACATGAACTTTTAAGAATGGAATGAATTACCTTCTCCAGTAAAGTTACTGTTTTGGAGATACTTTCAAATATTTCCAATTCTTTTTTGCAATGCAACAAAAAGATAAGATAAGATAAGATAAGATAAGATAAGATAAGATAAGATAAACCTTTATTAGGCCCACGGGTGGGAAATTTGCATTGTTATGGCAGAAATTGGACAGAACAAAGTTACAAGCAGCAAAACAATAGATTAAAAGTTATATAACAAAATAAAATAAAAAGTACACCTTTCAACTAATACAAAAAATATACATATTGTATGTGTATGCAAATATGTGTATATTTAACCTATGTATGCATGTGCAAATGTACATAGTGGAATGAAAACTGTGCATTGGCAAAACGGTAACAATGTACCAAAATGCATAAAAGTGCTGGGTTAGCACAGAAAATCACAGACATTTCATTTACATTTAGAAATTATATGATGTTATAGCTCATATTCTGATATCACAGGAAAGGAAAACGAAAAGATACATAAATAAAAGATTCGAACGTTGTTTGCATAGAGTTAATTTGATTTTATGTTTCCACAATGTGTATCTCCAGATTTCAGTTTGGATGCTGAATCAACCAAACCCCCCTTGAAGTCAGAGGACCCTTACTGACACTTACCACATGGAAGAGTGTTATTTATAACAGTGTCTGCGGGAAACTGGAGTGCCAGGATGAATAAGTGAAGCTAATTTTGTATAGACTCCAGATCCATTCTGTGTCATGTACCATCAATAGACCGGAAAGCCACTAGGATTACATGCGTTCTTAAAATTAAAGGTCGAAAAAAGGGTTCTTTTTAGAGATTTTATAGAAGAGACACTTTTGTTTAGCTTGTGAATGTTTTAACTGAGTTTTTAAATAACTACTGATTGCAAGGTCCTTTAGGGAACCAAAAGTCATATTACTCCTAAGAACCCTTCATAATATCACCATGGTTGAGGCTGTGTGGAGGTTACAGGAGAACGGCTCTACAAAGTTCAAACACAGGAGGACTCAGAGAGGAGCACAACTGGACTACAACAAGGTTTGTTTCTACTTCACTGAAAATATATTTTAAATATGCTACAGTAATCCCTTTCAAACCAAAACCATTTAATAAGCTTTTGAATTCTTTCTTGGTATTTTGGTCATATGAACGATGCTTGTTCGCCCAGAGGGTGGCGCACTTGTCCTGTTTTATTCTGAGGACAAAATAAAGGTAGGCCTAATTGAATAATTTGTCTCTTGGTCTACTAATTAGTGAAAATAAAAGCAATACTGGACCATTATTGCTGAAACAGTGTAAAGACACAGCATGTCAATGGAAATATATCTCATTTAAATGGAAAATAGAAACTACTGTTCTACTTCCAACACAGAAATACTCAATCACAAATACACAGACTACTGAACCAAAGGAAAAAGCGATTTAGATGTTTAAATTTTCATGAGTTGGTGGTCGTGGGTCCTGAATGCCTATACGTGCGCGCGCACACACACACACACACACAAATGGCTCAAATCACACACTGGTGTATCACATAAGGTGCACACGATTAGAACATCATTGCTCAGTATTTTGAAGTAGGCTTGCCCTATTTCATCTTTAGACATTTCGTTTGGAGAAGCAAGAGTGAAGCCCATGGTGAGAAAGAGCTGTCAGAGAGAAGCCTTCGGAAAGAAGGAGCTTATGAGTCTTGTAAGGGATTTAAAAAGATCACAAAAGAATTTGCAATCAGTCATTCCAGTGTCTGGAAAGTAGTCGACAAGTGGAGGACTTTCATAACAACTGCCAACATACCCAGGTCTCGCTGTCCAAGTAAGATCACCCCGAGAACAGACCACAAGATTCTAAAAGAAATCTCCAAAAACCCTTAAATGTCATCACTGGACCTCCAGCAGGCTCTTGCTACTGTTGATGTGAAAGTGCATGCCTCTACAATCAGAAAGAGTCTGGACAAGTTTAACTTGCATGGGAGGTGAGCAAGGAGGAAACCTTTGCTCTCTAAGAGAAACATGAAGGCCGGACGGAAATTTACCAGAAATAATGTAGACAAAGACCATGACTTCTGGAATAATGTTCTTTGGACTGAAGAGTCTAAAATTGAACTTTTTGGACACCAGAACAGAGGACATGTTTGGCGTAAACCAAATACTGCATTCCAGGAAAAGAACCATACCAACTGTGAAGCATGGAGATGGAAGTGTCAAGGTCTGGAGCTCACCATCATAGAATGCACCGTGAATTCTACCGTGTATCAGTGGGTGCTTGAGGAACATGTGAGACCATTTGTAAGAAAATTAAAGCTGAAGCAGAACTGGACCCTGCAATGTGACAATGACCTAAAACATACCAGTAAATCCGCCATGGACTGGCTGGAAACTAAGAAGTGGAGAGTCCTGGAATGGCCAGTCAAAGCCCTGATCTTAATTCCACTGAGATGCTGTGGGGTGATTTGAAACCCCTCAAGCAAGAAACACCTCAGACTAACGTTCCTCACTGCAGTTATTTCAGCCACAGGGGGCAGTTAGGTATTAGAGGGCACGCCCTAACTTTTTTCTCAGAAAACGGATTTTTGTTGAAGTTTTTTGTTTAATGAGTAAAACAAGGTTAATTTGTTGTTTATCAGCAATTAAATTACTTCCCTTTCCAGAGATAAATAAAAACAATTTTAGATCTCGATATGTGAACATTTCTTAATGAAGAACTGAATACTTTTTTACGTGACTGTATACACACAAATATAGGAATATTCAATGCTCTAACCCTAACCCTAACCCTATATTTAGATAGATGTATGCAGTGTGTGTGTATTCACACACGTGTGTATTTGATAGTAATAACAGCGTCTCAGACAGTTTCATGTTTAGAAGCTGTTCAGTAATATTTTCTTCTATGGAAATATGGAAGAAAAAACAGGACCATTCGTGTTTACATCACGCGAGCTGTGACGAAGGTAAATGAAATGTACCAGAGAAAGAAACCGGGGGAGAGGAGAGGAGTGAGGCGGGGGGGCTGGTTTCTCTTTAAGAGCCCCCCTCTCTCTCAGGGTCCTCTCTGATGCTCCATCTGCCGGAGGGCGCGGGGAGGACGCACGCAGGTCTCCTGGCGCATCAGCCTGCGGAACATGTGCAGAGCTTTAGTAGCGCAACGGGCGTGCGGCTTCATCACGAGGGGCTAATTTTGAACGCGTGCCTCCTCCAGAGAGCAGGTGTCCAGCAGGTGGGAGCCACTGGGAATGGGGGGACACTGGAGACCACGGAGAGGGCGACAGCGCGAGGACTGAGGCGCGAGAATTTCCCCGAGCTTTACACCACGCATCTGAAAAGCCTCAAGACGGAGGACGAGGGGGGGCAGAGACGGAGACGGAGACAGAGGGGGGGTCAGAGGGCGCGGGACTTCATGCCGAACATGGAACGGGGCAAGCCCGCCACATACACGGGGGACAAAAAAGCAAAAATGGCCGCGAAGACCAACAAGAAGTGGGTGAGACTGGCTACAGTTTTTGCATACGTTCTGTCTGTGTCTCTGGCTGCCATCATCCTGGCCATTTACTATAGTCTGATCTGGAAGCCCACCTCAGCCTCGCCGTCGTCTAGACGGCCAGATGTTGCAGCCTCAGTCTGCTCTACCTCCATGGGCTCCAGTCCCATCAACAGCTCGGGTGATCTTATGGACATCAGCAACAGGACGAAAGCTTCAGAGCCAGCAGGGGCAACCACAGAGGCAGAGGGAGCTTCTCGAGTAGAAGACAGTGAGAAAGGTACCAGTGACCTTCCTGGAAGCTGGGTTACAAATAAGGACCCCACCAGACTGTACACCACAGAGCAGAGCACCCTTGCGCCTGAAAACGACAGAGTAAGCAAGTCGCCCAGGGTGCAAGGAGTCACCAGCATTGTCCAGGATGGATCTGAGGGTTCTGGGGTTGACCTGGCAGAGGAGAACCAGCCGGTGGAACTGACCCGTACGCACAGGCCACCCAGCTGGGACCCTACATCCTCCAGCGAGACCTCACTGGAGTGGACAACCGGTCCAACCCCTAGGAGAACCTTCCTAGAAAGGCCTGACGATCCCCCCTTCGTGCAAGTGGACCTAGAGTTGGCCGAAGGCTCTTCTCCACTACAAGACGAGATGGTTTCGAAAAACACCAAGGACTCCACATTGACGTTCACTCCAGGGCGCACATGATTATTCGCCAAAGTGCATAAGAGACACTTCCATATGAAAGCAAACGTGTGTCCTGATCTTGAGAGAAGCCTGGTGAGAGACGGAAATTTAGTTAGTTTTATATCCAGTGAGAGCTCTCAGAAGAGAGACGTGCATGATAAGTCCACTCCGAGGAAAGACAGTCGCAGGACTGACGAGGAATACGAGCCATCAATTTCGCACGAGCTGAAGCTGGACAGAGACGTGTCGCAGTAGCGTGTATGTGTTTCCATGCTGTGTTTCCAAAAGGAACAAACTAAGGTAGAAACACATAGAATAATTAGTTTTGCTCAGGTGATCTATGTCTGTTTAAAAAAAGTCTGTCAAATAGGCAAACTTACACTGTGCAAAATACTCTATGTTGACCCTTTAGTCAAGTTAGGTAGTCTTTTTTTTTTTTATAATGAAGAAATAAATGTGCATTGATAAGGAATTTATAGTGGGATCCAAAAATCTGAGGCCATTGAAAAGTTATAAAAAGTAAAATGAAGAAATATTCAAGATGTCTAGATAACTTTTCACATTTAATCACATATGTAACATTGGCCAGTTCTAAGGACTTTGTATAGAAAGCTCAGATGTTGAGTTTGTACTCAGGTGACTCAGGTGGATCTGATCTGGTCCTCAGATGCACAAACTTGTGAAGTCCAAGCCAGCTTCAGTTTGCAGTCACTAAAACAACAGAGGCATATTCCAAATACGAAGAGATGTAGACGGATTCTACTTTTCACTCAAACTGTTATACTGACAATAAAATCAGTCATTAATTTTGTGCTCGGCAGCATTTTCACTTGTGGCCTCAGACTTTTGGATCCTGCTGTAAACATTAATACACTGAACGAGCTGGTTGTGGAGCAATTGTAGGTAAAGTCTAATACTACTGAGTTCTGGTTATGAAAAATTCAAGATCGTTTCATTTTAAAATAGGGAAAGACTGCAATAATTTTACTACTAGATATGATTTATTCTTATACATTACTGCATCGGTATCCGTATCAGTATCAGTATCAGTCTTTGAATTAGGCACTCTTTCAGCACTATGTTACACTAAGAAGCAAGAAGCTGACTGTTGCAGCAACAAAATCGTGCAGTTTAATTCCAGGAGAACAGCAGGACAGTGACAGGGTCTCAAACTGTTCCAAAAACCGCAACTAGATGGTTGCCGATGGTAATACTGGCTTGAAGTTCAAGCCAGGCATGTACTGAGTGGAAGGGATGGAAAGACAAGGCTATGGAATAAATCAGTGTATTAAAACACCTACAGAATTGAATCGTGTTTTCAAGAGCTCAATGAGATCCGAAGAGTGTGGGAAACAATACCTTAGATTACACTGTGTATGAGTTAGGAGGGACTCTAGAGAGAATCTTTTTAATCAGAAATGTCTTCCCAACAGGGAACGGGTCTCCTAATTACCACAGAGACGGTCCGTAATTACTGCACTCGCACACACTCAAAGTGCTTCTCACCCCAGGAACTTTACAGGGAAAGCTGATGAAGTGACAAAGCTGAATACTGAGATGTTGCTTACAACAGTACCAGGGACGTTAATATTGATTAATTTAGTCATTAGACCAGGCCTGGGTCTGTAGAGGTGCAAAATAATGCATTGCAACCTCAGTTTGAATTTCTGCACCCTCGGATTATCCTAATTATTGGAAAAAATTTCTGGAGTCTTAGGATGGAAAACAAGCTACAGCACGCATGCATCTAAATTGCCTCAAACGGTCACGTTGTCTCTGCAGAGCTGATTGCTATCATTGATTATAGAATTGTGTGGTTAGTGTCAGTAGCAGTCTGGCATTGGCAGCATGAGTGAATGTGATGTGCATGTGCGCCTGCTGCCTTGTTAAATTATGCTGCTATATTTAAATGGGCCAGACACCATTGGAAAAGATTAAAACTGTCTCAGTGACTTTATGGTCTTTAAATATTAAGTCCGATTAATCCAAACGATAACGCAAGTGGAGAGAAGAGATAGTAAAACTTCATTTCTCTGCCTGATCTGGACTGTGTTAGCGTTTCAGACCACAGTGATCGACAATGGCAAGGCCGTGGCAAAGTAAACACCCCCCCAAGCAAACTTCATAACGTTCCCCAGTATAGTCCAATATACTCACCTCCAACCGACGAAACACAAAGTGCACCGATTTTGTAAATGAAATGGCTGTTTTTTTCTTTGGCAGTTAATAGTACATTCATATATAATACTATAGCTGAAAGCCTAAACAGATCAACTAAAGTTGACTACTTAAGTCATTTTATGAGTTTCTCATTTTCTTCACCTCATAAGATGGGATAATAAACAACCCAGTTTCTCATATTTGGTGGAAGTATGGTCTTTCAAAGATTCCAAAATATTTCAAAGTAAAAGATTAATATGGTAATTGGCTACATTTAAAAATATACAAAAACTGTCCATCAGTGCTTTGAAAAGGTACTTTTTTCTGCTTATTTTGTCATGTTAATTGAAATTGAGCCCAATCAAGGAGCATTTAATGAATGAATGACAGACTCATAAATCAGCCATGTACCACTGCAGTACACTGAAGCCTAATAGAGATAATATGGAGTGTTATGAAAAGTACACTTTTTTGTGTGTTTTATGTCAACACCCCCAAAAAATAATTTCCACTACGGCTCCAGGTCTCAGTCTAATGACAGACCAAATAAAATACAATAAAAACAAAACAAAAAAATGAGATACAGCTTATGAAGATTCCAAATTATTTATTGAAAAGCATTTTGTGGCTAGGATAAATGAATAAATAAATAAGTAAATAAATAGACGTGTGTGACTTTCTGGCTCTTTTTATCACTTTAAAACTCCAGTTATAGAATTTAAAACATGAATCATCATCATGCAAACTGCCACTGCTGAGTCACTGAGAAAGTGAATTTTAATCAGTGATTATTATTATGATTTTTAATCCTAAACAGCACGAAAAAAAAGAAGGTTACAGCAAAACTTTACATGTAAAACAGCCTAAAGCCTGGAGTCAGCTGAACCGGATTTCACCTCGGCTGTTCCTCAGACACTCGTTTTTGTTTTTTTTTCCCCTCTATCGGGACTTCCTCTGTGCGCAGAGCCGGCGTGCTCCCACTGAACCGGATAATAGCCCTGACTCCATTAGCCTCAAATGGACGAGCAAGGGGGGGTTCATCCTGCGGTAGCTTTTGACTGTAAATGTAGTTTTAGAGGTTGCTTTTATCTCCCAAGCTCTCAATAATCAAGCAGCTGGACGCTGCATCCAAAATAATGAGCTGCCGATGCCTTATTAACATCAGCTCCACTAACCCTAATGGGCAAAATGAATCTTCCCCAGGCACTTACCAAACATTTTATGCTACACAGGCTACAAAACTGCTAACATGGGCCTACAGTCCACAGAGTTTAGCACTCGGACTATTTCGACGTCCTGTGGGACACAAAAGATGGACAACAGTTACCAGTGAGTTATCTGCAAGAGTTACTTAAAAAACTGAGTTTTGCTGCACTGCTCAACACTCCCCCACACATTTATTATAAAGTGCCATATAGGTCACTCTCATTTACATTTGTAATTAAGTCAGCTTAGTTTTATTATTATATGGTCGATTATTTTGATGGCTAATGTAAAGAAATTGGATTCATTTTAAAAAGGCCAAACAACTACCATATATACAGTAAATGAACAACAAAAACACCACGTCAAGGACTCCAAAATATTTTATAGAAAGATCAGTATAGACATTCTAAAAAGGCTACATTTCAAAATATACCAAAATGAAAAACGCATTCATAGTTTCTCAATCAGTGCATCAAAAGAGTCCATTATACTGTTTTTTTTTTAACTGAGGTCAATTGCAGAGTCTTCACAAAGAGTATTCAATGGTTGAATGACTGACTCATAGTTTGTGAATTAAATCAGCCATGTACCACTGCAGTACAATAAAGCCTGTTAAAGATCATGTAATACAGTAAAAATCATTTGTACGTAGAAACTACATATCAATGATCAAAACTAGTTATCTGGATGCATCCTATCAGAATAAAGTAGGTGCAGAGGAGAAGTGGCTTACACTTACATTTACACTGGTGGCCTAGTGGTTAATGAGTGACCAGAAGGTTGTGGGTTTGAATCCCAGGACTGCTAGTGGCACCACTGAGGTACCCTCGATCAAGGTACCGCCCCGATGCACTGTGTTCGTGGCTGCCTGCCGCTTCACTTGGTGAAGGGGTTAAATTCAGAAGAAGCATTTCAGGGTAGTTGTAGCCTGGAGGGTAAAACACTTGCCTGTGAACCTGATGACCACAAAGTTGCAGGTTCGAACCCCGACTTTCTACCACTGTGTCCCTGAATAAGACACTAAACCCTTAGTTGCTCCAGGGTTACTGTCCCTCCAACTAATGATTGTAGGTCGCTCTGGAGTGTCTGCTAAATGCACCTTTACACCTGTGCTCAAATGACTTGACTTTTTCCAAAAGTCCCTTTTAAATACTTATACCTTCAACGTCTACAGCTTTAAAATGAGTTCTACAAGGGTTCTTTAGTGAAGGCACTGGTTCTATACAGAGCTATGACAACTCAAAGAGGAATCTGAATGTTGGTTCTTTGCACAGTTCAGGAGCTCTTTTCTACTATGGAGCAACTGGTAACCGGAAAAGGTGGTATCTCTACTTAGTTTTTTTGGGGGTTTTTTTACCAACTACTAATTGAATGTTAGTTTATTACATTTACAACACAGATAAACATGAGGGTAAAAAAGTGGAATGAATTAAAA
>JBBPCX010000160.1:4191341-4241376 GCA_037974365.1 Hydrocynus forskahlii
AATACTAACTTAGGGGGGTACAGCAGGGAGACTATAACAATACAGAATTGTATACAGACATAATATAGATACAATGTACATGCATATACATATATACATGCATATACTTGTATGCATATATACATATTTATATACGTATACACGCAGGTACATATATCCATATAAATATGTACACCTACATATATGCATACATATATATACTACCATACCAAATTTACAGTAATTAAGAATATATAATTATATTAAAAAATACACACACAATTACAGCCACATTACAATGTGTATATAATTACAATAAAGACATTTTTAACACATTATACAATGTCAGAAGGTCTGAAAAATATGTTGAGTCTTCTTTCATGCAGCTGTGATCTTCTCTAAAGCAGAGTAAAGAGGTGATTTAGAAAAGCTACAGATATACAGGCAGCAAACCTAGAACAAGAATAAATCCTTTGCTTAAGATGAAATGAAAGTGAGCCTTTTAACACTGTCATATTAAGAGCAGGCGTACAGAGTGAAAGGACCCAGACTGACCTGAGAATGAAGAGTGTCTGAGCTTGTTTAATGCTGTCAGGCATGCAGAGAGCTCCCAGATGACTGGATGAGGAAAGAGCAGGAAAGGCCAAGTTCACATGAAATCTCCCCAGGCTCTCTCCAAATGCTACTCTAAACAGCAGAGCGGTTGCACTCGAACACACTCTCATAACTTCTCTTCACCCACTTCACATATGAAAAAGCCTCTGAAAACAGATGAACTGGTTTCTAAGCAATCTGGCTGTATTCCTGGAGAAAAACAGCAAATGTTTGGCCATCATGGACTTCTGAATACACAGAGTTCCACCTTATTTTTCAACAGATGGTTCCATGAGTCCAGACCTACATGACTCCTCAAAGGTTTGAAAAATATTTTGAAATATCCAAAATCGTGTTATCATGTGGAATGATAACACTGCGATTATACATATATTTTTATTTCAGATACGCATATTTTTACATTTGTCAATGTTTGACCGCTACTTTTGAAGTATTTTATATTAATACAAATCTTGCGGTCATACAGTTCTCTCACCCATTGCAGAATCATCTATAGCTCAATTTTTCAGTCAGGGCACATCCCATTAAAGATAATTATTATTTATTTCTTTTTTTTTTTTTAAATAATTAAGATCAGCGTCAAGGAGTTCTGTAAATTTAAGGCGCTGTGTTCCGTAAGCCTGAGGCCAAATCCCCTGGCAAAACCCGACAACAAACAGGCTCTGGTCTTTAAAGCCCGGAGATTAGTAGATTAATGTGAGAGAGGGACATGCCTGTCCAGGTGCCGTTTACATCAACACCCCACATTTTTGTGTTTTCAGTGGAGGCAGAGGACAAAAAAGACCTGAAAACATCCCATCACATGGCTCTGGATTACATAATCTACATTCCTGTCTGTAGCGAGGACAAAAAGAGACCAATATTACAATCTGCAATAATATTAATTCGTTTTACAGTGGCATACGAAGACTGCCAGGAAAGACAGACTGTCATGCTCTCTTTTCAAGCCACATTCATTCTTCTCTTCTCAGGAATGTAGATATAAAAATTTCCTTGCATTGCATTCAGGTTCCCAACAGGAATTCTTCTGAATGAAGGTTTTATCCCTCATTTAATTTATGTTCAACTACATTTCCTTTCTTTGTCTTGTATTCTTAGGGCTGAGCATGCACTGTCTTGACTGTATTTCGCATTAAGGGATTAAACAGCTAAAACAAAACCCTGCAAGAAACTAATTTTGTTTTATTGTCAAAAGAATGTACAACGGCCCTTCGTAGATGAAACCAGAGGCGAAGAAGATTCCAGCAAAGCTAAAATCCCATTCCATCTAAAGAGCTGATGAGCTGGGATGATCCGGAGGTACGTCAACGCAGGACAGAATACGAACCTGCAAAAAGGGATCAAATTGGATGAAGCGTGTGATTTTAGTCAAGGTCATCCACAAAGATGACGCATGAAGATTTAATCTCATCAAATAACCCCAAAAGCCATTCATGATTACTATCAGGCCTTTTCATGCAAGACAAACAGGTTTACCAAATCTGCTTATGGCAGTTTTTTTAATATACGCTTCAAGCTACACACAAATTCAGTGAACCTGTTTAGCTATTGTTCTATCAGCTATACCCTACATGTGTAGTATTGCTGATTTGGAATTTGCATATTGTGAAAATTCACTAAAAGAATGGCAAATGGTCTACATAGTTTACACGCTGGTAAGTGTGGCCAACTTAGGCGTCTACCAAGAACATGAGAATAAACACTGGCTGATAGTTAGCATATAACTAGCACAATATAAACCCCTATTTTGCTCATTCCTGTTCTGTGTTAAAGCCCGTTTCTATCAAATAAGAGGAAAAATCACGGTTCATAACCATTTCTCCCATTTCTGGCAGTAGAATGTCTGCATTTCGACCACCAATGTTTTGGTTTTCAGAATCCCCAATTCACCTGACACGCATGTCTTTGGACTGTGGGAGAAACCGGAGACCCCGGAGGAGACCCACACCACCCCTAGAGAACATGGAAACTCCATCGCCTTATTTTATTCTTTTTTATTAGTAGTAGTTTCACCTCAAATTTAATCATACCCAATTTAATATCATGGTGAGTGTTTCATGGTGAGTGATGGCGCTCTCCTGAACTTCTGGCATCAGATGGCTGTGGCATCGCCGAGGACTGAACTTGCGATCTCCCAGCGATTGGGCCAGTCAGGAGCAACAGGTGTGGAGAGCGGTTACATAATGGAAAAGATTTTAACCAATTTAAGTGTTCTTCTAGCAACCTTAACATTATGTGGAGTTCCTTTGCGGTTCTTGCACACTCAATTCGTCTCTTTTACGAAAAAAGCTTCTTTCAGGATTAGTCCATTTTAAAGTTCTCAAGAGAACCAGAAATGGTTTATCCATAGCATCATGCAGAGAACCCTTTCTGGCACCTCGTTTTCGCCTTCCATCTAGGCATTTCGGATTTGCATTTTTGTAGTACATGACTAAATCCCAGCACTGTCCAACATGACAGATTTCTCGACATTTATGGTGATTACACATTTCTACAGTGTGTTTTGCATGGAATTGCGTGTCAAAGGCAGATGGCACAGGAAGGCTGCCCTGTGATATTTAAAGGCCTGTTTGCTGTCGTCTCACGCAACTCTACCATTTGATGTTATTATAGTGGTCTCATCTGAACACAGATTAAAAGGCTTAAAAGGCTTTAAATATCTAAACGCAATGGCGAAATAATGATGATTGAGATGCATCAGTGTCACAAATGAATTACTTGTCACAAATAAATTAATAATTTGTAAATTTAGTCAACTATCAGAAAATAACAGGCTTGAAACCTCATTGCAACTCTCTTCTTAAACAGACAATTACACACAGACGAGAAGTTGCTGCCTATTAAAATATTTATTACTGCTTCCTTGCAGAAGTAAACAAAGTGCTGCTATTATCAGAGTGGTAAAAAACATTAACCCAAACGGAGTTGTTCCATGCTTATGTCAGGACTTTCAATAGTTTCATTCATTAAAGCTCCACCGAAAATAACCTAACTATATTTATCAAAAGAAAAAAAAAAGTATAGATCAGTATTACCATCACAATAATATAAACAATCAACAATTTTATAATGTAACTGCTCCCATATTGTAAAAAAAATGTAACATTTATTAATAAATTACAAAAAAAACATACATTTTAATTTAACATTACTTATATTCATGAGTGTGGAAAGATGAGAAAAAACACCACTCAAAAAGTGGGGGAAAAAGAATGTACAGTTTCATTTGAAGCTGGCCTCTTTCTTCATGGCACTTGGAGCTCTAATGGTCATTATGCTTATGAGCTTGATGCTGCCATGTAGACTGTCCTGTCCATCTCCTCTGATAAATTGACTCTGAGGTTCAGGCAGAATTGCTTTGCAGGCTGAGGGGAAAAAAAAAATTCTGGGAAAAAAAACTCCATGGTTCTTAGAAAGATTTAACAGGATATTCCATTCAACACAGTTGCTATAACATTCATGTGGCTATAAAAATCCAGTGTGTCATTTCATCAGGTTGTGTCATGGTGTAAACAATCTTCCTGTTCAGCATGTGCCAGTGGCTCTACTTTTTATGGAACTTTCTGAAAGAATTACAGGCACATTTTTAGGTCTAATTTTTTCAGTAAGGCGAATGTTGTCTTGTGATGCTTATCTGGTCACAGGTTGTCTATCCACACTCTCGACAAAAAATGCAGAAAGCTTCTTTGAAATATTGCTATAGAAGAACCACTTTTAGAAGCACCTTTTGATGGACAATTCTGTAATTAAAAAGCCAATTTTGTAAAGAAGATGTGAAGAACCTATTGAAAGGAACCTCTGCATTATGTAAAAGTTCTATACCGATTAAAAGATTTTTCCTCGAACCATATATCCAAGCCAAACACCATTTCAGGACTTTATTTTCAAAAATGTTTGACAGAAGCCAACACGAGAGGTGACTTAGATGAATCAGATGAAGAATAAAGTAAACTAAAAGGAGGAGACACAGGCGCTCAACAAAGAAAAAGCTCTGGGGCATCGCTGTGAAGCATTGCTTGAAACCAAAATCAAAGCACCAAAGATGCCAGACTGGTTCGTGACAGAGTGTGGGTGAAGAATTGGACCCTCAATCCATCAAGGTCAGCCTGTGCTTCTCTAGAGAGGACCAGACACCCACATGCTCGACAAGAAAGGTCTGTCTGTAGGATATTATATTAATAGACAGAACAGGCAGCAGATAAAACACTGCAGGAGCACATCAGCCATGAACAGAGACACACCACTGCTCCCTCGGAACATGTAATTAGAGATAATGGAGGGTAGAAGATTCAATTAGCTGGGTGTGCCGGAAAAGTGAAGACAAATGTCCAGCGGATGTTTCAGATAAGACAACTTCACATGAAAGGAGCAGAATCTCAAATTATTTTTTGCTTTGGTGAAGGAGCTCCAAAATGAAAAATACAATACAAAGATAATGGAGTGTCATGCAACCACTGAATTGGGGACAAAACCGCTGTGCTCAAATAAACAAACAACGCTACTGACCAAGTTACATCTATATATTACAAACAGGTATATATACATTTATATTCTAACATTACAAGTCTGATTACTTTACTCCATACAGACAACTACATTCCCTCAGTCCAGCAAGAGTGAACTGTTTTTGAAAGACAAGCAGTCTTTCAAAATCCCATCAGTTTCACTTGAACAGATTTTAATCTTCTTCCTAAAGAAAGACACTCAAACGGAGGAAAAGCAAGGTGAGGAAAATCACTTTTGGATTTAAGCTGTAAAACTGATCTATCCAGTGACAGATAAAAGCTTTCTGAACCACTCTGTCAGATTATTTAAGGTAAACCTGCACTAATGCATTACGGGAGAATCCAGACTTCCTAGGTTGTCTGAGGGGAAACATAAATAAATAAACAAACATGTCCATAAATAATTAAATGTTTCTGTGGTTCACTGGTGTCTGTGCTAGGACTGAAAGGTAAATTGCTTTTATATTGAAATCATAAGTACAATTTAAAATTTTCAAGAGCTAGAGTTATTTATAATTGCATTTATTGCATAAATAATGTATAATTTATAGTGGAACTGTAGGTTGAGGAACAGAAACAACTGACAGGAAGTTTAGGAACGTCCTATAGATATAGATAAGTTTGGGGGGTTTTACTGTTAGAAGGTCAGTTTTTAATTAACACTATTGTGGTAGTGACACAATATTGTGTCTGTGTGTGTGTGTGTGTGTGTGTGTGTGTGTGTGTGTGTAGACAAGATGTGGCTGGAGTACAGATACAGAGTAGGTATATAAAGTAAAGTGGCCCCTTATAGTCACGCGTGAACACACTACAGCACGCAGTGTAAATACTGTGAAATTCACCAAGTGAAGCAATGGGCTGCCACCAATAAGGAGCACCTGGGGAGCAGTGTGTGAGGACGGTAACTTGCTCAAGGGAACTTCAGTGATGACACTAGCAGAGCTGGGATTTGAACCCACAACCTTCTGATCGTAGGGACAACTCCCTAACCACTAAGCCAGCAGGACAACAGAACCACAACTGCACTCAACATAAGTCTGCACACCCTTGTTAAAAAGGCAGATTCTTGTGTGGTTTAAAAACGTCACTTTTTAACAGAGTTCAAATTGCAATCTACAACCCAGAAACTGATAATTAAAATGGACCAATCAGGAGAGGTGTACAAATACCCAGAGCATTAGACATCCCTTAGAGCACAGTGAAGACAACAGTCAACAAGTGGAGAAAATATGGCACAACAGTGCCACAAACAAGACCAGAACATTCTTCCAAATTTTTGGAGAAGACATAGAGAACAGAGGGAGGCTACCAAGAGGCCTACAATCATATTAAAGGAGCTGCACAGCTTTCTGGCAAGCCCAGATGAGCTTTGCACAAAGATACATTACATGTCCCACAACCACGTGGAAAATGTACTATAGTCTGATGAGACCAGGGTTGAACTTTTTTGCCAAAAAAGGTATATTTGGTGCGAAAATGACACAGCACATGAACAAAAGAACAACGTGGCTGGAATTATGAATAACTCCAACTATCAGTCAGTTTAGGCATAAAACCTTCAGCATCTGCTGAAGATTAAGAGGAATTTCACCTTTCAGTTGGACAACCACTCAAACATCCAAATCAACAAAGGAAGTGTAAAGTGGCTATTTTTGTCCCACGTAAACACACCACAGCACACAGTGTGAACATTGTGAAATTCTTTTCCTGCATTTAACCCTTTCACCAAGTGAAGCAGCGGGCAGCCAGGAACACCCGGGGAGCAGCGTATATGGACGGTACCTTGATAAAGGGTACCTCGGTGGGGTGACTAGCAGTCCTGGGATTCAAACCTACAACCTTCCGATTACAGGGGCAACTCCCTAACCACCAGGCCAATGTTCTGGAATGGTCCAACCATAGCCGAAACCTGAATCCAACTGAAGAGTGACCTGAAGAAGACTGTATTCAAGAGATCTGACAGAGACATATCTACATTTTGACACAGCTACAGTTTTCACAAGGAATACTGGAAATAAATATTGGCATGTCCAGCCAATTTGATAGACTGAAACAGAGCTGTTATAAAATCAAAAGTTGCATCAAGTATTAGTTCAGGTGCCTGCACACTAATGCAACAGATTTTTGTATGGCTTCTATTTTTCATTTTGTCACCTTCTTCGTATAAGCTGCAAGAATAAATATGAAAAAGTTCAAGCGTGACTTATCTTGGTTTCATTCACTGGTGTGCAATTTTAAATCCACTGTAACTGGCAATCCAGCACACTATGTTCAGCCAGGCTTGGGATCAGGGGGTCATAAATCTATTCTATTTTGTAACGTGCATCTAGAGGCAAGTGGCAAAAACCAAGTGAAACCACACATCTAGCACTGGTTGCCATGTGCACAATCAGTTTAAAAGGCTACAGTGATTTACACAGGTGGATTTAAATGTGTGAGTGAACAGATGAATGTGGCTCCCTGCAGTTTCCCTAGAAGAATATAAACCTTTTCTGTCTTGAGGCCCCAACATGTGTGTTCCAACATCATCAACACACTCCATTTCCGATATACTCTACTGACAAATATACTCTGTAGTCTCATGTACTCTATATGAACTAAAAATCTTGAACATCAATGTACACGTATTACAGTTTCCTATAATCCAATAGAATGCTATGTAAATAACCAGTTTTTTGCATAATATATATTAGGGATGCACCAAAATGTTTTTTTTGGACCAAAACCGAAAACCGAAAACGAGGAAACACTTGGCCGAAAACCGAAACCAAAAACCGAAAGAAATAATTATTATTAAATTATCAAAAGAATACATCGGTTACAAAACTATGAAAATATTTATTTAGCATTCAAACAATGCACAATATAAAATAAAAATTGAAATAAAATATTTTACTTGGCCCCACTTATGAATAGCCTAAGGGTGTTTTCACATTTAGTCCTCTTTAAAGGAACCGAACTCAGTCCTCTAGAAGTGGTCCAAAAAGTGGACCAACAGAAAGAGCTCTTTTTCTGTTCACGGTGTGAGTTCATTTGAAAGGGACTCGGTTCTCTTTCTGCTCCTCTTCAGCTCAGTTCTTTTTCTGTTCACACTTTAGTTCCTCATCCAGCCTGCCACCATTCTTAAGATTTTTTTCCACATAAGAGCAGATGGTTAAAAGCTCTACCAAACTTCTACGTTTTCCACAAAGATCTCTGCTACCATTGTTTTTCAGCTTCTTCATCGTTCTTCAGCTGATGGAGAGCAAGAATGCTTTGAGTCTGAGCAGCTTCCTAGAGAAACTTGATCTTGACAAGAATCTGTAAGTCCCTTTATTTATGTATTTATTGGCTTTTTTATTTTTTATGATCATTTATTCGTTTATTCGTATTTGTTTGTTTTTTCTTTATTTTCGGCTGTTTCCCATATAGACATATATGGTTTACCACGTGATCTACCTACGGTAAGCTCAGAGGGCGAAAACAGTCGAAGCCAACTCAGAGCGCTTTGTGTTCAAAACGCGCGAGTTAACCGAACCGTGCCGCGGACTCAAAGCGAACTGAACGTCTCAGTTTGGTTCGTTTCAGAGGGTCTGAGTTCGTTTGGCGTGTTCACATATACGCAAAAAATGCTGACTAATCAATCTGAGTTTGCGCGCAGGCTGCGTTTGCGTCATCATTGCATCATCACTATTTCAGTCACATTAAAAAAATTTCAGTGGCCGAATATTCGGTGCATCCCTAATATATACATACATATATGTAAAATACAGGTATTTTGTACACACACACACACACACACACACACACACATTTTATATATGTCTGTGACCATCACTGACCTTTATACATAAAGGTCATTTGCTGCAAAACCTGAAGCTGCTTATCACTCCTGTTCAAAAGCTCATTATATAATATAGTCCCTCTCTCTGTTACAAAATATTAGGTCCTGATGTTCTACACGAACCTCGCTCCTATCGTAGCAAAAGTATCCAATCTAACATCATTCCTCGATTTACTCCATATTAAATTAACTACAGTAAAGGCTGAACTGTAAGATGTAGCTGTATACATTTTTGATGGTTATTAAATCTGGCTGTTTACAAATTCACTTTTCTCGCAACCTGTCCAGCATCTATTCATGACATTTATAAGTACAACATGTATTAACTAAAAAGACATATTCAAAAAAAGACAGTGCAGGTTAAATGTAAGGAAAATAAACTACTACACATAAGAGAACATTTCATGCAATAACAATCCACTGTACTTTTTAGTCAAATGCCTGACCTTACAAGACCTACAAATCTGAAATGACTGAAAGGGTGATTTCATGATTACATGACTACAGTCTGCATCCTGGACACACAGACCAGAATGAAACAACCCCACCAAGTGGACATTCGTGAAACAGCACTATTACTTGCAATCTAATGCAAAAGCCCCACTGACAGCAAATAAGTTGTTCTGTCATTCTGATTGACACTTAAGTTTTCATTTCTTGCAATTGTTTTATTATTTCCCAACCCAGTGCAACACCTAAACCAAATGAAATGAACGTCTGAAACAAGAGCTGTTTTTTTACAGCACTTGTACACGGACATTATTACTGCATTAATGGATGAGTAGAGCACAGAAGAAGCATCTTAAGCTGCATTATGATATAGTGAAATTAATTATTGTCTCTACTCTGGCCACTTTGCTTATGCAGATGTACATAAGCTTAATATGAACCGTATAAGCACTGGGCTTTTGAGCAGGGGAACTGTGTTCTCTAGAATGATGGAGCTCCATCCAGCACCACAGGGATGAGCTCGAGTGGAGATTTTTTGATCCAGAATGAACCATCCAGCATGTGCAACTGACCTCACTAATGACCTTGAGCCTGAATGCAGAAAGGTAGAGGCTGCTACAGCAGGAAAGAGTGGGACAGACCCCCTACTAAAACTGATTCCAAAAGAACCAGTGAACAGGTGTCTACAGACTTTTATATAAAGTGTATGTGAGATAACCCATACAATATTTATTACGTAATTATTGAATTATGGAATTTACTTCTATCAGAAACAAAATTCGAATGCATTGTGAGTCTGCTGAAGTAGAATTGAGAGATAAACAATGGTTGGAAAACGATATTATTATGGGGTTTTGTAATAACTTTCTCTTCGGCTACATTAAAGATGCTATTCAAATAAGTTTCGATCTTTGTCTTCATGTTATTAGGCACAATCTACATGAACACATTACCATTAATGACATACATGAACATTCAAAATAACTTCACCAAGTCAGTATGCTGCTTTGACTGACTAACCACTTAAGACTCCCAGTTCCAGTCCTGGGGACATACATGAACATTCAAAATAACCTCACCAAGTCAGTATGCTGCCTTGACTGACTAACCACTTAAGACTCCCAGTTCCAGTCCTGGTTTCTTTGGTAGCGACACAAAAGGCTCATTCAAAACCTCACTTGATCCGAGAAAAACAATTACTGTATGTAAAGCTGCCACAACTGAAAATTTTGGCAAAAAAAAAAAGAACAGTGGTACAAAACCCACTTCATCAAGTTACATCTAGTTGGATAATGAGTCATGGCCCACTATGGTAGAAGTGCTATTTTTACTACTGAACAAGGCTCCTTGTGGTTGTGTCAAAATGCACCATCCACCACCAAATACTTTCCAACACTATCTTTTGTTCCACTGATCATCTTCTTCAGCCATAAAAGTAGCCCTGTGCTCTTTAGACAGAGGCTGACTGAGCGTGTACCACCCGAAAGCACAGCACTTTCTTTCAGAGCGGTTAATGTATGCCTGCCTGCGTAACAGCGACCACCACAAGAGCTTTCCAGGGAATCCAAGGTGGTTTTAAAAAGCCACAGGCTTGTTAGCTTTAGAAGCAACAAAGCATCTGCGAGAACACTGAGGCACTAAAGAGCTGCTGATGGCCTGTGGAACTGAGAGCAGCAGACAGATGTCCTCCTGTCCTCTGGAGCAGTGGTTTCAAACCAGTGGGCCCCAGTGGCCAGCACTGGTACAGCAAGGGGGGGCACCACCCCTTTATTACCCACACTCATTACATAATATATACACCTAACCAGACCTAATTTTACACAAGACAAATATTAATGTAAAAATAAAACATATTTAGGTTGAGCTTGAGTAAAATGTTAGTTGTCTTTGTATTTCCAGAGCAAGTCAAAGTACACATTCTTCTGTTCAATCATATGTAATTTATCCATCACAGATACGTGATTAAAAACAAGTTTTTAAAAAAAAGGTCTACAGGCTGTGTCTCAGACAAAATTGAGAACACCAAGCATGAGATAAAACAAAGGAAATGCAGAAGCTGTGGAGTCTTGGCTTCACATGCATGGGGGGAAAAAACTAGACAAAATGAACCTACCTACTCAAAGGTCCAATGAAATGAAACTTTTAAGCTGCAGACACTACAATTACAGTAGAGACTACACATAATGAGCATGTATCTAAACCTGTAGTAAGTCAGTGTTTGCAACAGACTGACATACAGAATCAGCAGCCATGTCATTAGTCAAGTCACAGTCAGTTTGCTTTTTTTCATTTATTACATTGCTTCAATGCACAGTCAAATATTATTCAATATGCTACATAGATTATTGCATAATTTTAGTTTGCATTTTAAATCTTGTGATTGGTTGTGTGAGGCACGAGTTGCAAAAGGCTAGAAAACTCTACCGCAGATTATTTTGAGCATTTTCAGTCACAGCATAAATTAAAAAATGAACAGTGCATGCATTGTTTCTGATTTCATTTAAAATGTAAATGGTGGTAAAATGTCAAGTTGAATATACTGCTTCTGAACAGAATTCTAAATTTCAATTTACATCAGCAGCATCTCTGAAGCAATTTAGTCATCAGCCTGAGGGCACAGAGATGCCTTCATTTATTTATTAATTTCTTTATGTAAGGGTGGCGGGGGGCTGGAGCCTATCCTAGCACTTACAGGGGCAAAAGTGGGGAAACACCTTGGACAGGCCGTCAATCCAGAACAGAGCAGAAACACACAAACACTGAGGGGCCACTTAGCATCTCCAATTCACCTGAGATGTATTTGGACTGATGAAAACCATGATGATTTGGAAACCAGAGCTCCCAGTGGAAACCCACAGTCACAAAGAGCTGAAATTCTTATCTGAAGTGGATGAATGGTCCCTTTTTCACAGTTGCTGCACTTGTGTGTCACATGTAAACAACTACTGAATTTCCTAAATATTGTGAATTAAGGCCAGATACTTATGATTTCTACAGTCACAATTGGGAAGTTATGCTCATTTTGAGAGGAAGGATCCTACCTTTACCCCAGTCTCTGGAGAGAAGAATACCATCCTCTCTTTAGGACACTTTTCAGTGCCAGTCCTGTTTGGAATGGAATGATTAACTCTTCTCTGCAATGAGAACAAAAGATGGAGTGTGTAGTGCTGAGTTAATGACAGACAGGTGCCGAAATGCTTCAGCACAAATGCAAGTTAAAAGGAAGAAGAAATCTGAAAACTCTCAAACATGTACTTAACAGTGAAGATAGTGTTAAGAAAACAAATCTCTTGGAAAAAAAAACAGCTCTTTTTTCTCCTTAAAAATGTATATGATCAGAGTCATGAAATGATTTGCACTATAATGGGTCTGTATCGAATAATTTACTATTGAGTGACATATTGGGCGCAAATAGATGCAGATGATATGATATTAAAGGTGATATTAAAAAATAACAGCATTTTTGCACTAGTTCAGATTAAGCCATTATTCTGAGTTTACTCCTTCAGGTCTTTTGCCAACATCTCACTGCTATGCCATCCCTGAAAATCTTTAATGCTCTTAGCAATAATAAAATCATTACATTACACTTTTAGATCACCACTCAATGCTACTAATGTTTTTAGTGAAAATAGTTTGGTCATTTGAATGCCAAGTCATAAAAACTGTAAACAGCATCACAATGCTAATTGACTTTAAAGGAATATTCTGTAGAAATAATACATTCTAATAATGTTACACAGGATACAACAAAACCAACAAAAGTAATTTCGTCGGTGTATAAATGAAATAACACACTGACTTATGATTGTATAACTTCAAGAAGTGCTTCTTATCACTTCTGTGCTACATGTAGAAGAAATAAACAAACAAAAAGCTACAAACATTTAAAATGGTTCTGTATTCTGATGTATACAAGACAAAATTATAGCCTTCTAGTTCACCTCAAGAATATTCACTGTAGCACATTACAAAATACAGACCCAGCAGTGTAGCAGAATATCTGGTAAAGCAAGAGAAATCTCAGTTTCATAAATGAGAGACAAACTAATGACTAAGTGACTAATGAATGTGGTCCAAAGCGCTGATGTGATCCACTTTCACCCTCTATGTCAGAAATCACACTTTCTCACCCAGCTCTGAATATACAAGAGCTTTCTTTTTTCACAACCTGCCTGTCCGCTGACTAAACCCAAGTCCCTGGGCAGTGGTACTGACCAACGGGCACCTAATGATGGAGCTGCTGAGTTGTTTCCTTTGGCTTGGCAGAGCTGCACCTGCTTCAGTTGCTTTCTTCTTGTCTTCTTCCACCTCCTAAGGCGGCCACAAAAATAAGAAAGAAATAAGAGTGATAGCAGCCTGTGCACTCCAATACAGACATGATGACAAAGCCAACATTTATGATAAAGGCCTTCAACTGCTCATTTCTAAAACTAATAACTTCTCTGTCCACCTGCAGGGAGTACAAAACCTAAAAGTGCACCCATCAAAGAAAGCAAAGAATAAGTTTTAGACAATCCTTTATGGGTTTTACATCATAAAAGTCTTACATACAACACGCATCGTTTAAAACGTGCACTATTTAAAACGTGCATTGATCCAACATTTCCTCTCCTGAAGATACAACCAAGTACTCATTGGTTAATCCATTCAATTAACTGTTCAATAATTCAATTGATCTGTCTTGATAGATACTCACTAAAAATCTAGCCAGCAGCACCTTATTCCTCATCTTCATGAAGTCAAAGTGGTCTTGCTCTATAGTGATACACAGTGTGTCCTTTGGGGTCTATAATAGGGAGGAGAGCATATTTTAAAGTTTGCATGAAGAGAACTTGTTTCCTTATTCTCTCCGGTTAACTTTAAACAAATATTTATTTAATGAATGCAGGTCCTGCACTTATTTGGTCTCGTGGTATCGTGTTTTTGTTCTTTTGTTACACCTCGGTTCTAGAGGTGTTTTATTTCCCTGTGTACTGTGTAAACGGCTGAAATGACAACAAACCTACTTGACTTGACTTGCTGTATGTGGTTTACACACAGTTTATGCATATACATTCTATGTGTACAATGCTAACTATATATTTTGCAGTAAATACTGAACTTGCACTTACAGTTTAGGTTGTTAAAATGTATGGAACTTGACTGCCAAAAATTAACTCACTGTGGTGGATTAATGACAAACCCACCACAGCCCATTACTAATTAAGTGCATAAAGGAAGGACTTGGGTTGAAACAGAATCATCAGTGGAGAACACTCACTGGGGCCTTTTGGCCTGAGGTGTATCCCAACAAAGTGGCCCAGCACTGGTGTACACTATATGGATAAAAGTATTGGGACACATCTGTTTTTCAGGATTTGGGCTAGGCCCCTTATTCCAGTGAAGGCCAATCTGCTTCAGCCGGGGGGGCGCAACTCTACATTAAAGTCTACGAATTTGAATGTAATGTCATTAAAGTCCCTGTTGGTGTAATGGTAAGATGTCCCAATACTTCTATCAGTGTTGTGTATCATGGTTTTCATCTGTTTTGTACAGTTCCTCACCTCTGGATCCAACAGTCCTTCCTCCATGTGAGCTCCTTCAGTCCTAAAACCGTCTCTGAAGCTGCAGCTAGCGTAGTGGATCACATTATCATCCTCAAAGCTTGTGTTTTTGTGGCTCAGAACACACAAACGGGTTCCTTCTACAGAAGCCTCTGACAGATACAGTTATGCTAACGTTAGCCTGACTAGCACAACAGTCCAAAGCAGCCCAGTGTTTTTTCAAGTTTAGTTCTCTGTCCACATATCTGATCAATTATGAGTTAACACTTCCAAATTAAGCAGCTACGTGTCAGAAAATTAAGAATTAACTCTTCAGCTTGCTTATTTCCACAGCTGTCTAAGCTAGCAAGCTAACATGAAATTTAACCAGCAAATTAGCTCTCAGCCAAAACAAACCCCAAATATATACCACACACAAGTAGTCGCTCTGTAAAATGGCTTGAATAGGAGTACTGTGATCTTACTACCTTTATTGTGGTAAGCCATGTTAGAGGCTGTGGAGATGATGGAGAAGAGCCCAGGCCCAAAAAGGTCATCAGAGGCCACCTCTAACAGAACCTTATTGAACTTTAGACTTACACTATATGGACAAAAGTATTGGGACAAACTTGTTTCCCATTGCTTGGGCTAGACCCCTTCCTAACAGCGAAGGACAATCTTGATTCTTCAGCATACCAAGACATTTTCAAATTTGTGGACAAAGTTTGGAGAAGAACCATTTCTATTCCAGCATCTGCAGTGCACAAAGCAGGCTCCAAAGAAAATGCTTGGATGAGTTTGGTGTGGAAGAACTTGACTGGCCCACACAGAGCCCTGACTTCAACCCCATCCAACACCTTTAAGATGACTTGGAACAGAGATTGTGAGCCAGGCTTTCTCGTCCAACATCAGTGCCTGATCTCATAAAAGCTCTACAGAATGAATGGGCACAAATTCCCACAGAAACTCCAAAATCTTGTGGAAAACCTTCCAAGAAGTGTGGAAGCTGTTGTAGCTGCAAAGTCTTTGTACTTGAATAAAATTGCATTACAGTCGCTGTTGGTGTAATGGTCAAGGGTCCCAATACTTTTGTCCATATTGTGTATGATTGTTGTTAATAATACTAGACTGAAAAAGATCAAATGTGAATAAAGTAATAATAAATTGACTCAGTCATATCTATGAATCGAGAACTACTGTAAAACATGATGTTATGCAGGTTTTGTGAGAGAGAAACTAAAGCGTGGGCCCATTTACAGGCATTTAGTGTGTTACTTCTTTCCTCTTCTTTAATTTTTAAAGATATGACCCAGACCACTGTGTTCACAAAGATTTTCCTTATCAGCCGTGACAAAATTTAAAAGCAATAGAAGTAGTTTAAATAATTAAATTCATCATGTTCCATTAACATATTATGAGTTAGGGATTTTTTCTTTTTCTCTTTCTCCTGTAAAGTTGCTTTTTATTGTAGATCTGAGGTGCTGTCTTGACAATGTTTTGGTTTTTTTATTGATCTCCACATTTTAGAGTGACTGTGAATACATCAAACCAATAAAATTGCAAATCTAGAATGATGGGAAGATGCAAATGAGTTTATATTTGAAAATTTAGCAGGGAACAGTTACTCTTTGCATTTGTTTTAGAAACTTACATTGCCTGTACACTTACATTTATGCATAAGCCTGTAGATAAAAGTCTTTTACATAGTGAAAATGCATGTTCAGTTGGGTGTGTGCATTTTTTCCTGGTGATTTTCTGCAGATGCTCCATGTTCACATATTGTCTACAGTCACTTCACTACAAAACACAATGTATTTAAAATATGCTTAACCCTACCTTAATTCAACCCTGAAAATACACCAAACTCCCTATTTTGAACTAAGTGGCCGTTAATTTGTGAAACTAAAATTTGACCCCTTAATTTGACCTTAAATATCAAGGCAGGAGGGTGAAACCCATTAATCTTAAATTTAAGGCGTTAATTCAGGAGGTTCTGTTATTTAACGGGCAAATTTGAAAAGGGGAAAATCTGGCCCTTAATCTGTGCTCTTTTTCCCTTCATTTTCCTTAATTATGGGAAATTAAGGTCAAAATTAAGGTAGTTTTATGAGGTCAAATTAAGGGGTTTGGTCTCGTGCTTAAAGTGACTTTAGCTACTTCTTTTTTTTTGGGGGGGTGGGGGGGGTCAGCTGGTGGCCTAGTGGTTAGGGAGATGCCCGTTATCAGAAGCTCGTGGCTTCGAATCCTAGGACTGCTAGTCGCCCCACTGAGGTACCCCTGAGCAAGGTACCATCCCCACACACTGCTCCCTAGGCGCTGTGTTCATGGCTGCCCGCTGCTTCACTTGGTGAATGGGTTAAATGCAGAGAAAGAATTTCACACGGTGTGGTGTGGTGTGTTCACATGTGACTACAAGGGGCCTGTTTACTTTATATTTGCCCAGCTTGTTTGGATGGTATCAGCTCTAGATCTGGATATACAATTACACTGTTAGGTGTAATCAATACTGAACATGTTAAACCACTATTGCTGTAGTGAATCTAAACAGTCTCCTCTCATCAGTACTTAAGGGTTTAGAAGTAGTGCAATAAATATCCAATGGATCCATACATCGGTGACTGTTATTTGCCTGATCGTGTCTGACTAATATGATCATGAATCATGCTTTTGTTTCATTTAACCTATTCTCCCTCATTTTATTCTTAACAACTACTCTTACATAACAGTATTCGTGATGTATAGAATAAAAAAAAACAGGAACATTTTCAGAGTTACAACAGTTTTTTATCTCAAATCTTTCTCGTATGTCTATCAGCACACTTGAAAGTTAAATACATTTTTAATAACAGATGTGGTTATTAGAAAACTGCCACCAATCTTAACAGTTCACATTTGACTGAAGAAAATGCAATATATTCAGCAGAATATTACAAATGTTGAAGGCTGGCAATAGGCATGTGTCACTATTGTCCAGAGATTTCAAAAAAGGGGTAAAAAACAACAAAAGAAAAGTAAAGCATTTCATCTTATGGAGCCAACCTGTATGTCAAAAAATGCATGAAACCTGACATCTATGGGTCATTCTATAAAAGGGGTTCAAAATAAGTTTTAAAATTGGACAAATGGGTAAATACTAAACTTAGGAAGATGAAATGTTTATTTTCTATTTCATGCCCCACGGTAAAACAGTATTCAAAAATAAATCCTAAATAACTCTGGGTGACAATTTCTCCAGACATAGTATACAATGTACTTAACTACTGAACATCCTGTCGATGTTGCTACATGCAAAATTAACTTGTCTTCATTCTGGACAGATTTTGATCTTGTCTTTTCTGTTTTGAGATTTGCTTCAGTGGTGACCTTTTTTTTCCCCACAGATTTTACAGAGCTATAGTACAGCAGGTATTGAAAAAACCTGGCTTAAAAATGTAAATTAACAAAATGGGTAGTATTATTATCATGGAACAAAACTTTACAGTCTTCAGTTCAGATTTGTTTTATGTTTTGGCTTTGAAATGTAGAGATTTATAAAGGTAAAAATCTGAAATACATTAAAATATATTTTTTCAGTACATTTATAAATTGTAGTTAAAGTGCAGCATGAAGTTAAAGCAATTCTATGAAAATGACATGCTGACATTATTCTAACCTTCATTTGAACTACTTATGTAGAATGACCCATATACACTTGCCATTCAGTAAGGAAATTACTAACCAAATTGCATACAAAGATGTGAAACGACAAATTTGCCACACAGAACATGAGATCTTGGTCTGACGGCTTCCGGTATGGTTCTCTAAACCTGCAACCGCTTCTTAGCCACCGTTAATAGGGACTCCCACAAAACCCCTTAGACAACTCTGTAGCAATGACAAAGACTTCTCAACGTCTAGTCTTTCATGATATAAAATATCACAATGTGCACCAAGGCACAAAATGACATTTTTTACAACACCTTGAAATCACATCAAGATTTCTCCTACTGTTGCCTGATAAGAAACTTGTGAGATGTGAAACAGTTTATACCACACCAAAAACCTAACAAAACTGGTCACTTCAAATAAAAGGGATAAAAAAAGGTGTCATTGTGTACCATGCAATAAGTCTAGTGAGACTGTCTGTGCTCCTACTGTGATCCGTTTTCATCCCGCTAGGACCAAACCTACTCTATAATGATATAATATGTAATATCAAGATTTTTCAGACCATCAGTTTCATCACTGCAGTATAAATAACGCTTGAAAACATACATAGTATACCTTGAGTTTGTGTTGTATATGAGTTTTTAAAAAATCCTCCAAACACATCTTTCATTTACAAAAGAAAAAACAGCAGATAGCATCTAATGACAGCACTTATTAGCTGAATTCTGACTGAGTAATAAATCGATTTAAAACAACAAGCTCAAGTTGCATAGTTAAGATGTTAAAGTCCAGATTAAGTTTCACAGAAATAAGACCAATGAGAGGACAGCTGGTTAGAGGGGTCAACTAAAGAGTGTTTCGAGATTTGTATTAATAGCTAAATTTTAGTGTTTCGTAGCAAAAAGGGTCTACACAATAACCCTTAATGCTATATAGCTTTTTAATATAGATGTATGGTTCTTGAACATCTACCCCTGAAAGAATTCTTCCAAGGCTTCTATTAATCAAAGTAACAAAAGAGTCATATTTTCTCACAGAAAATGTAGAGCACCAAAAACATTATTGGCAAAGTAGAAAAGCTCTGTTTAAATGAACTTTCTTAAGACAAGCAGGTACACAGAGCTTGGCATATCAAGTGAGGGAGGATACCAAATCTAGGTACCAGTATCTAAAATGGTAAGGAAACTTTGATCTTAGACTGATAAGTTTGTTAAGTAAAACAAAGACGTACTGTCTTTCATCGATTACGCGTAGAGTGCTCGACTAAGATACCACGAATGGTGTTATGCTTAGAGCTTGAGGCACTGACTCCCACCACAAAAGCTGACCAAAACCACCTGGATTACGCATACCATTAAAAGTGCAGTTTTAAGTAATTATTTGGTGTCTAAGTGCATAGATGTCTTCTCACATTGATATAAAATGGCTTATTTTTAACTTTCATGTCATACACTCCTGAGCGGTCTCACTGTCTCTTGGTGTGCATTAGGTTGTAGTGGCTCCGCATGTCTTTGCGGAGGCGGAATTTCTCCCCGCACACACCGCAGATGTACAGGTGAACATCCATGTGTTTTTCCAGGTGTTCCCCATTTGGAAAGATTTGAAAGCACACCTGGCAGATGGTCTCTCCTGCCGACAGGTGGGAGATCATGTGGCGCACGTGGTCGTGCTTGAGGAAGGTGCCCTGATCGCAGACGGGACAGACGTACCGAGCCATGCCTTTGTGCATGTCAGTGTGCAGCCGAAGCTGCCGCTCCCGTAGGAACTGCTTGCCGCAGGTCTGGCAGGTGAACTGTTTCTCCTTGGTGTGCACGGTGTAGTGCTCCCGCAGGTGGCACCGTTGGTAGAAGCCTTTGCCGCAGATGGCACAGAAGTGCTTGCGCCTGTGGTCCGGCTCACCGCCGTCTTCCATCATTGCAGGCCGGAAGGGTTCCTGTTCAGGACAGGACAGCGTGTGCTCCACGGCCAGACTTTCACTCTCGAATATTAAGCCACAGAGGGGACATCGGAAACCCAAGTCAGCGCCTTCCAGCAAGCCCTCCTCCATGGCCTGGCCTTCCTCAGGCAGTGGAGAATCCTCACCTGGGGAGTCTGTCTCCACACACTGAGGCTCCCCACAGCGCTCAGCGTGCTCCTGCAGCTGCCTGCCCTTGATAAGCACTTGACCACACCTTCCGCAGGCACATATATGTCCCATGTGGTTGGAAATGTAATGTGCAGACTGGTCCTCCTCAGTCAGCAAGGCTCCACACAGCTCACACGGAGTGGAATCCCCATCTGGCTTTTCCTCTTTGATCCTGTGCTCATTTCCTTCCAAACTAGACTCCTTACTCTGGACCTCCAGGGCACTGGCGGCATCATCCATGGTGGACCCTCCCGCCTCTTCCTCACTGTCAAATCTCATATGGTCTGCAACATCAGCTTTGAACGTCCTGCGCCGGACCTTGCAGCTCCCCAGGCTATGGTTGCCCACCTGGACCACTTTGATGCTTTCCATCTCTGTGTCTGAATCTTCTTCCTGCTCTACTTTGATAGTTATATTCCTGGGCAAGGCAGAATCACTGTCCATTCCTGTAGCAATGGACCTGATCACAGTTCCTGAGTCAGATTTGGTGTCAGACCAGTCTTCTTCACCCTTGCAAATGGATCTGTGTTCCTCCACTCCTTCAGAGGCAGAACTCTCGGCTTTGCTGGAGTCGTTGTCTGCCTTGCTGACTCTGGGAGCCTGGTAGGCCTTGCGGTTGGTGCATGTGAGAATGTGCTCGATGAGCAGCTTCTCACAGCTGAAGACAAAGCCACAGTCATCACATGTGTAAGTACGGCCGAACCGGGGCCGTTCTTTCAAGGTGGAGCTTCGTCCTGAGGTCCTCTTTCTCAAGTCACAAGGCTGCTCCACCAGATTGTCTGAATGTGTTGGAGCAAGTGTGAGGGCCACATCTTCAACAGGCCTCACAGTAGAGATGTTAATGTTTTGACGGGTGGCTGTGTTTGGAACCTTGGGCACGTGCTCAGTATCGGTGGAGCTCGGCCTCCTCTGCTCAAACATGCGTACGCCAAACATCATCTTGCCTCCCACAGCACTGGAGGAAGACGAAGAGCTAGATGATGAGGAGGAGGCGGAAGAGGAGGGGGTAAGGTTGGACGTTCTGATGTCTCGGAGGTCCTCCAGAGAATCAGGGATGTAGTACATCTGCAGATAAGCCATGGAGGATTTAAGCTCCTCAAACTCAAAGTGGCCCACCATGATTCGGCCCAGGTACATGAGCTGCAAGATGAGGTCGAAGCATTCTGCGCTGATCTGCATGTTGCTGAGATCAAGACGCATCGTTCCCTGCTGGTCTCGGATGAACATCATCCTGAAGTAGGAGCTGCAAGCTGCCAACACAGCCTTGTGGGCCCTGAAGTAAGTGTCACCAATGGCAATACAGCAGTCACACAGGAAGCCCCACTCACGCTGGTTGTTAAGCTGCTGCAAGACATGCTCACTGTGACTTGGCCTTGCCATCACCCTGTGGAGGACTATGAGGGGAAAAAAAAGCAGAGCTTATGTGACGCAATAAGACATTTCATGTATGCAGCAGTTATAGACAAAGCCTGTCAACAACTTACAAACTCCATCTACTCAAAACTACTCTATACTAATTTAAATGACTGACATTTGACTAATGGATGTCACAAGAACAATACCAGTCTAATTTAACAGGTACTCTGAGTATCTTCCGAGTACCTGACTTGTGCACCATAATCACAAATTAAAAGTGCTTTAAGTGTCATTTTCAAAGTCTTATACTTTTCCACAATAAATGTGGCACACATAGCTATGAAAGGCGTTTCATACTGATACTGTGAGCTGTGATATGAATAAGTAGCATATTACACTTTTTGTAAAGCTTGAAAATTTGTGATGTCTCGGAAATGATTCTTTATAAATCTTGAAATCTTATTTTTTAGTGTTCATCATTTCTTCATAAAAAATCATTAAAATGTAAATTAACAGTAGTAACAGTAGTTAATGTGACAATAGTTAACAGTAGTTTTACATGAAATGCTATCCTGAAGGAAATTAAGAGTCAGAAATGCAGCAGTGATTTGAATCAGAGGTCATTATTATATGAAATTGTGACAAATGTATCATTGGACAATTTGAAGATTTTGCCCAAAAATATAATTTTAAATCCATTCAGGAGTGAGAGAGAGGGACTCTTAGAGCAAAATTTTAAACCAAAATACTCCAGAATGATTGTTAATTCTTAACAGCAAAATTGCACAGATATTAAAAAATGAAATTCTGCCATGTAAAAACATATGACCAAGACTGTATTTGCATTTATGTACAAGATTTACTTTGTGTATGTTGGGGAGGAGTCATAATTATATATGATGCATAAATTACATAGTGTATATTTATGGCCAGGCTTAGAAGTCTATCCAGACTTACAGGTCTATGTATATATATTCCTTGGAAGTCTATATAAACTAGCCTAGTGGTTAGGGAGTTGCCCCTGCGATCAGAAGGCAGTGGGTTAAAATCCCAAGACTGCCAGTGGTACCACTGAGGTATCCTTGAGTAAGGTACCGTCCCCACACTCTGCTCCCCTGACGCTGTGTCACTGGCTGCCCACTGCTTCACTTGGTGAATGGACTGAATACAGAAAAAAAAATTCACACTGTGTGGTTTGCTGTGTTCTTTCTCATAACTAAAAAATGAGATTTTTTTCATTTGAAATAAAGGCAAACCAGTAGAATAAAGATATCTATGTACCTTATGAATCTATATAAACTCATTTTACGTTTGTTTTTTAGACTATTGACAGTTAGTAAAGTCCTAATTATATATAAAGCATAAAACACATGCTGCATATGTACTAAATAGTCTATATAGGGTTTTTTACACTACTGACAGTTTACTTCAGTATATAAAACTAATAAAAACCTGAGATTTTTATCTTGTCTGAAATAAAGGCAAACCTGTTGAATTAAGATATCTATGTACCTTATAAATCTATATAAAGTTTATATAAGGTACACTTTTTACACTATTGACAGTTGGAGGAGCCACAATTATATAGAAAACATAAAAGACATGCTGAATATTTATGTACAAGATACACATTTATTCATGCACCTCAGAAAACTGTAAACTCTATGTAAGGTTAGTTTTACACTATTGACAGCTGGAGGAGTCATAATTATATGTAAAGCATAAAATACATACTGTATATCTATGTACAAGACACAAACTTATCCTTGCACCTTAGAAATCTATATAAACTCTATATAACTAATAAAAACAGATTATTTTTAATCTCATTTGAAAGAAAGGCAAACCAGTAGAATAAAAAGATCTATACACCTCAGAAATCTAATTAAAAGGTTATGTTTTCACACTACTGAAACTTGGAGGAGCCATAATTATATATAAACATAAAACACATACTGTGTGTACAGGATACTCTACATAAGGTTTTTACACTATTGACAGTTGGAGGCGTTATAATTACATTTAAGCATAAATTACATACTGAATTTGTACAAGATCCTCTATATAAATTATTTTTTACACTACTGACAGTTGAAGGAGTCAATTATATTTAAGCATAAAATGCATACTGAATATGTACAAGATAATCTATATAAGATTTTTTACACTTTTACACTACTGACGATTTACTTCAATATGTAAAACTTTCTCGTGATTAAAAACCTGATATTATCTCATTTGATATACATATAAAGATATCTATGCCTTTTGTGTTTACTTGTCTCTACCAGCTCTGCACTTTCACTATTGGGCTGAATCCGAGAGGCGTTATGTCCCGCCCCTTTGTTCTGATTGGTCAGTTCCTAACCCAGACTGGTGCGGGCGTCGTGGCTGTCAATCATCCCGCACTGAAAAAAAACGAAAAAAAAAACTAAAAAGCCAAACTCGGCGTGTGGAAATGGCCCGAGAGATCGGTCCGGACGGTCCGGGTTCAGAAACAGACACGGGGGTCGGACAGAAGCGAAGAAGACGCGGGGTCGGAGCAACATTTCAGCCGTATTTCCCCTCTGTCCGCCTGCTTTCTCCCGCACGCCCCGCACGGAGGAAGAGCCCCCTCTCTCCGAGCTAACGCTACTGTCTACACCCGGACCAGGCCACGAACACTCACCCGCACACAAACTCGAGTCCGGACTCGGAACCGCGGGCTCTCGGCCCTCTTCTCTGGCCCAGACCGCGAGAGGAGAGTCGGCAGGACGCGGGGAGAGCTGAGTTCGCCCCCTCGGCTCTGTTCGAGCAGCAGCTGCAGCAGGAGGAGCAGGAGGGATGAAAGAACTTCCGCACAGACGGTTCACGAGTTTGCGCACGCAAACACGCAAATGCGAGAGAGAGAGAGAGAGAGAGAGAGAGAGAGGAAGAAAAATGCAGCCCGCCCTAATGCAACCATGCAGCAGCAGCAGTGAACATGCAACCATACATGAAATATATACACAGCTGACTTCTCTCCCTCTCCCTACCTTCCACTCTTCCTAGTCATAACAGAGAAAAGTAAATAATAGATAAAGAAATAAAAGTAAACTTTTTTACCAATGATGAATATATATATTTATCAGTGTATTTCATTCTGAGTTGTTTTTTCTACAGATTTTTTAATTTGAAATATTTAGACTTTATACTTTATATCGTAAAAAACTCAACTTTTTACTCAGCAATTACTCAGCAATATATACATACGCATTTGTTTAGTGTATATATATATATATATATATATATATATATATGTGTGTGTGTGTGTGTGTGTGCGCGCGTGTTTTATCTACAGATGTTTTATTGTATTTTAATTACTTTTATATTTTATATTGTTTTGTCTCTTTGTGTCTTCGCAGTCATGGCATAAACAATCAATAAAGTTTTCTAATTCTGGTTCTGAAACTTGTTCATCATTAGGGTGCCTTAGAATAAACTTTTATTATGACTTTTATTATAATTTTTTTTCTTTATCTGTTCAAGCACACCCTCGTTTTCGATTCATCTCCGGATTTTTTTGGCGCGATCTTGCATGCAGAACGACGTGAAATGAAACAATTTTAGTATTTGCACTTCTGTTCGTCTGGGCAGACGCTTTAATGTACACTGTGGGTCACGTGACTCGAGCCCGAGCCCGTCAGACGCATAGGAAGCAGCACGAGAGCATAAGAGCGCCTGTCTGCAGCGGCGCGTGTGAAATAGTCATAATAATAATCATCGTCATAATAATAATATCCAAAAAAGCGCTTTCACGCACATAGGCGGTAAGACTGCGTTTTTTTTTGCGTCTTTTCCTCTTTTCGACATGCATGCATGCTTTTTTTGTGGAGATGCATGGAAGCCGAGCCCCTTCTTCCTTCGACAGATGTGTGAAAAAATGAATGCGATGCTGTCTTGGGTGGTGGGGGGCAAAAGCCAAAAGCACGAGGGCTTGTGTGGCTGATAAATGAAGCTCAGTTTTTGCAACACCTAGCGCACCGATTGAAGGTTTGTGTTTGTGTGAGAGAGAGGGGGATGGTGCTTTTGTGCAACGTCGGGCATGCATGCATTTTTTTCCAGCGTAGTAACATTTATGAGGAGAGTCAAGCTGGCCAAACCACTCCACTTCACCACGAACATTAAACGTGCCCGCGATCTGTGGATCAGGCCTGGCTGGGACTCTCAAAACAATCCATGAAGCACCTCACTCCTGTCAGTTATTGTGAGTTGCAGGGAGATTGCAGGGTTTCCATGCTGTTCCTGGTCTCGAGCGTTTGTGTGTGAGTAGTAACACGAGAATCTAAGCTCAGACGTGTAGCCCCAGACGTCAGAGTGACCGGGACAATCCCATCCAGATGTAAACATCTGGCCTAGGTTTCCTCCAAAATGGGCAGAAGGCTTCACTGATAGTCTCCACTAGAGGTCGCTCTGTCTTCTAGGTTTTCTCACAGTGTGCAAAAGTCTTTTTTAATTTTTTGCTTTAAATCACCTTGGTGGTGAAAAATATTATAAGTCTTATCTTTGGCATATTGAGTCAATTAAATCAAGATTGGAGGTGCTTAGATGAACCACTCAGCATCCAGCACCACCCGTATACTGCTCACTGCCTGATCATCTGGAATCACCACCCTCATTTCTTCACAGTTTGCTTCAAAAGAGCCAGACTTGCTTGTGGTTTTTTAAATATTGTAATTCTCCACGCTTCTTGAAGTACTTTCAAAGTTCTCTCATTTTCAGTCCAGTCCCTGAACCTGAGCAGTTTCAGAGGAATGTTTTTAAGTCACACAGTGACCTACGTACGAATCATTCAAGCAGAAAAAAGACCATCTAACTGAACCAGTGAAGAAACAGGAGGAGATGATCCCAGATGATCAGGCGGTCATCAGTATACTGGTGGTGCTGAATGCTGAGTGGTTGGAACTCTTTTATCAAGGCTCATTGAATATTTAGACACTCTGCAGCCTGTCACAGTAAAACATTTGTTCCCATTTCTTTAATCGACTCAATATGCCAAAGGTAAGACAGTTTGACAGACATAAAATAGTATTTTTGCACCAACAAGGTAATTTGAAGCAAAATTTAAAGAAATAAAGAATGACTAAAGACTTTTGCACAGTACAATACAGGATGGAAGCTCACTCTCTCAATGTTAGATGAGTGTCCCTCAGTATTGCTCCTCATGACTGTACTTTCCTGTGTTCTTTTTGTGTATGCAGGTTGTTATTCGGTTATTACAGGGGGCATCATGGACGTGTCCAGCCACAGTCTGTTCCTCCTGCAGCAGCTGAATGTCCAAAGGGAATTTGGGTTCTTGTGCGACTGCACAGTGGCCATTGGTAATGTGTACTTCAAGGCCCATCGGGCAGTGCTTGCTGCCTTCTCCAACTACTTCAAGATGATCTTCATTCATCAGTCCAGGTCAGCAAACTTGAACGATCTCCTTGCTGTCCCCGCTGCCGTAAGCTCGTAGGAGCACATTTGCAAAATGATAAGATTTGCCTGTTATTACAATAGTATTACAAGAAAATTCTAAATACTTTTTCTGACTGTATACTAGCAACATGATATATACATTGTCGCTTTCAGAACAAAACCCTGCATCTCCATTTTTGTTGTTTGACATTTTACCTAATTTGAAAATACAATTGATCAAAAATACATGGTAATCATGCCAGTACAAATGGTCCAAAATTATTTGAAAGGGCTCATATCCTAAATTTTTCTTGCCTTTCATTTTATCCTCCTGAGGTCTACTTATAATTTTGTGCAGGGTTATGTCCCTTGATCATTTTCACTTGATCTTTTTCCAACCTCACTTTATCCCTTAGAATTAAACAGACTGTTCCCGCCACACTGTTCCTCATTCAAATACTTCTTCTAACATCAATATTAAAAATGTGGGGTTAGACTACTGTGTGCCAAATAGGCAGGTATCTGTGACATCAGAAAATAGTTTTCTGAATAATTGAAAAATAGTCTTTTTTTAGAATAATTTGAAACAGGCTGTTTTTGCAACTACATTTCCATATATGTTTTGAATGGTCTTGGGACTGTAAGATACATCTAGATACTTTAGCACTGTTTAGGTATTATATAAAACTGATTTCATTAAAGTGAGGGAAACTTCAATTTTCCATGATATGGGCCCTTCAAAATGAAATCGTGTCACATTGGGATACACTGAAAGTAAAGGACATTTCTCCTTCTCAAGTTACTTCCTTGGAGATTCAAGGCTTTGGTCCAACAGCTTTCTGCTTTATTGCCTCAGAGAGTCAATACTGAGTAGTCAGTATGTGCAGTATGAAAACATACAGTATACTAACTGAGTGTTTCCCAATTGTTTCCCAATGTTCAGTGAGTGTATTAAGATCCAGCCCACGGACATCCAGCCAGACGTCTTCAGCTACCTGTTGCACATCATGTACACAGGCATGGGCCCCAAGCAGCCTGTAGACCAGGGCAGGTTGCAGGACGGCATCAAGTTCCTTCACGCGTACCAGCTGTGCCGCAAGGCGGGTGAGGGTGGACCTGATGCCTCCTCTGACTCCATCCGCATGTCCAACCTTTATGGCATCCAGATCTCCTCCCAGTTGAGTGCTAAAGAGTCCTCAGGGCTGAAGGCAGCAGGCGGCTCGCGGAACACAGAGGATGGTTGCTCCAGCACCCGGGCTGATCGCTCTCATAGCAGTCGGCCCGCTTTGGCCGTGGGGCTGGAAGGGCTTTCATCAGAGCGCCCATCCTGCACCCTTCGAGCTGTCTCCTCTGTGGCCTCAGGGGACGATTCAAACTCCATTTCGGCCAGAATCAAGCAGGAGAGGGTGGAGGAGGAGGAACAGGAGGAGGGAGAGGAGGAACATAAGGCACCCGGTTCTCTCCCCTCAACCCAGGGCAGCCCTTGTCCGGCCGCACTCTTCAAGGATGGTCCGTTAGCCCTGCTGTGTCCACGCTGTGGTGAACGCTGTCTGTCCCCTGAGGGCTTGCAGGAGCATCTTTTCACCCATGCAGCCTGCACCCTGGAGCCCTCGATCAGTAGTGTGATGGAAGGGGGACCCTCTGAGGACGGAGGTGGAGATGGCAGGGGACTGGAAGAGAGACGGGTCCAGAAAGAGCGGGTGGACGGTGGCACTCTAGAGGAAGCCTTGCGGCAGAGCCAGGCACTGGCCGACGAGTTGGCGGCCGAGTTGAGGCGGGGTGGCAGCAGCCCAACAGCAGGTTTCACCCGCAAAAGGAAAATGGCCTGCGCTGTCTGCAACCTGCGCTTCTCCCACAAGAGTCAGCTGCAGGAGCACATGTTCGCCCATGTGGGTAAGCCTCTACGGTACCACCGTTACGGCCGATTCTGTGGCCAGCTCCTCCACGGCTGCGAGGGACCGACGGACATCACGGCGGCAGCCACAGCCGAGGAAGCTGTCCGGGACGTTCAGGACAACGGCAGCTCCTGCTACTCTCTGGACTCTGAGGTGTCTCAGGAGAGCGTGGATGCTGTGACTGTGGAGTGACACGGTGCTGTTCGATGGCCGCCCCATCATTAACATGCAATCTCCACTCATCTATGACCTCAGACACTTTTTTTTGTCCTGTCTCATGTAACCCCTGTCAGTATCTTTCAGTTCAAGAAGTGCTGTTTTAAGACCCCTCTGTTTACGAGTTCAGTGTTAGTGTGCATTCTGTTGTGGCTTGTGGATGTAACTGAGCATCGCTGGACTGAAGAGCTAGGTGTTGTGTTTTGTTCAGTAATACTGTATTTTCTAAGACTGTCATGCACAAAAACCAGCACAAACAACGAATTTGAATAAGGTTTCTGATTACGGTCAAATTGTTGTAAAATCTGCATAAGTACAGAATTGTTTTCTTAATGTTTTGTAGCCAATAGCTTGAACTCACATTCACGAATAATCCACCCTAAAAAAATATGAGATTAATCCTCTGTGAAATCTGGTTCAGTGCCTTAGAAATATTTGCCAAGCGACGCTAAAAGCACTAAAAGCACTTAGCCCAACCGAATCTGGTCTGCGGTGAATCACAAAAATAGCATTCCTTCACTCATTGTATGGTATGTTAGTGTTGCCACATTAGTTATAGTGCCTGATTTTGTGAAATGCTCTAAGAAATCTGCACAACCGGACTAATGTTATGAAAGAATGTGTTCAACTGGTGCTTTGTGCTTATGTGATTCACTCTAAAAGAAATAGTGAAAGGTTACCCTGTACGGAACTGAAAGTAGTCAAAACCACTTTACTTGGCGCCTCACCACATAAACAGAAATCTTGCATAATTGGTATTATGTGGTAATGGCACTAGAAGGTCAAGGGCGCTGCAGTAACATCGCTGGCTTTGTCACCTGGAACCACGCTGTCTTAAAGGTGAGCCGTCATCAGCGCTGGTGGAGAATTGTGTGATACATGCTATGAGCCGACCTTTAGGTCTCTAATGCAATGGGAAATCACAAACGATAAAGATGACTTGCGTCTGGAAGGCGCACAGGCCAGATTTTGAGTATTTATTGAAAGCTGGGGAGGAGGTCAGTTTACTTTGACGAGAAGTTTTCAACGGTCCCTTTCTGACTTTTATTTTATCGGCACTGAGTAATGTTGTGTAATACTGTGTCCTGATTATTTTTTTAAATAAATGGCATTTTCAGTGAACCACATTTTTATTTGAACTGCAGTAACAATGAACAATTACAGGAACAGTCAAAACAATCTTTGACAATGTTTTGTCCGGACACTTTGAGGTTATGACCCCTTCCACTTTTAGCACTAGAGGGCAGCACTTGCTTTGGGAGTTGAAGCATTTTTTCCAAGCTGTTAGGGCTTGGATGCTGAAAAGGAGCAAAATAAAAAAAAAGGCAATCATAATTCCCTTCTAATGCAGGAACAACCAGTCAGTCTACCCCAAATGCTCTGAGGAGTTGGGCCCGCCCTGACTGGAAGCATTTGAGCGTGAAACATTTTACTCTATGGTCGGTATTTAAATATGAATGAACATGCTCCACAGGAAGATAAAAGACTTCTTTCCCTATCTACTCTCCCCACATATTTCCATTTATTTAAACACCCCCCCTTTGAATGATTCCTGTGGGTTCGCCATCCACACAAATGACGATCAGATGGAGAACATACCAGACATCTTGTTTCATACACAACAGAAGGTTCCTAGGAGTTGAAAATGTGCTTTTGTAGCACTGTAATATGTGGGTTATCCATTGCTATAGAAACTAGACTTATGTCCTGGCAATATGAAAGATAATGTCACGTTCTGGCTAAAAATATGAACTGTGGGAGAAATAATGAAATAAACTGGTTATGAATTGCATGTTTTTGGCAGATTTTGCCTACTCTAACACAGGGGACCTCCCACAGCCTCGAGTACTGGTGTAATGAACAAAACCTCAATAGCAATATATACTTCTTTTGCAAGGACATTTAGTATATTGACATCACCATTTGAAAATCATTACATATATTACAGGCTAATATGCATGACAGCAGTAGTTGAACAGTTCGTGTTCTCTTATAAATGGCATAGCCATGCATAATTAAAATACAATCAATACAACGCTAACTCATCTAACACGGATCACTGAAGAAAGAACATTGATTTTTCATAAAGCCATGAGGCCAAATGTATGCTCCAATAATAAGATTGTTGAAATAAATGTTCTTTGCATGCTGTGAGTATGGGCCGTGTGAATTAAGCCTGGTCCTGATCTATTTGATTACTCGGCAGCTCAGCTGAAAGCTGTTCCATTGCCCCGCTGATGGCTGCGTGGACCAATGAGAGAGCAGTCTGCATCAGTAGGATCTCTGAACATGGACCATTGCTGGTATTGTGGTCCAAAGTCTGTAACGTGTCTTTCGCCATTCTCTTTACCGTGAATGGACGACAGGAGCCGTTCATTGAAACAAGTGGTGAAAGTGTATTAGGCTGTTGAGTGTCATTCTCCATTGGTTCATGGTTTTCTTCATCTGATGAATGAACATCTTCTATTGTGATAACTGGTTTGCATTTGACTGCGTTTTCAATTGGCACAATCTTTTCTAGGTCATTTATGACCACCACATTAGCAATACATGGGGGGATCACAGGAACGCTTGTGTCTAAGTCACACTCTTTAATACATATTGGGGGGGGTGCAGAGTCTAAGAGTCCATCAGGTTCTGACAGCTCACTAATCTGTATCTTTGTGTCCTCTTCATCTTTTATATTTGAGTGAAGGTATCCGCAAGCATCCTGATCTTGAGAGCAACCTTGTTCAACTTTCTCAAGATTGTTCAAGTCAACATTCACCTCCGCACTCAGTGTAACTGTCTCTTTTCCCTCTTCTTTGTGCTCTAGATATTCTCCAGGACAGCTTTCCTCAAGGATTCTTGCCATTTCCTCATGGATCTCACTTGATCCTTTCAGCTGCGCATCCATGGTTTTATCCCCAGATGGCTCTGGAGCACAGTAATCAGACTGATTAGCCGCAGAGTTGGATTTTTCCAGACTTTTTTCAGAGGTGATTTCAAAAAAAGTGGAATTGTCTTGCCCTGCACTATCCTTTCCTTCCTTCTGATTGCTGCCGGATGTTACGGAAAGTCTCTTGAAAATGGGCCACATTCTAACACGGAACTTCCTTTTTCCTTTCTTTGTGCCGTCGGTCTTAATCAGGTCTGCTTTACATCTTTCGGTTGAAACTAAAGAGTCACCTGGAAGGGTCAGAGGTTCCTCCACACAGTTCTGATCTTCTCCATCCTCAGATGCATTATGCAACTGCTTTCTCCTCCGAACACACATGAGGGCAGGGAAGAAGAGCCTTCTAATAGTCGCTCCAGTTCTTCTCAGTCTGTTCTTGCCATGGCGTTCCTTGGCTTGGCTTGGCTGTGACGTTGAAAGTGCGTTTAAGGGCTCCTCTTGGAGATCTTTGTGAGTTTCTCCTTCCTCTGCGGTGAAGGCAGGTTGAGGGCTTTGAATCTCAACATCATGGGATTCGCACCCTGCGTCGTTGTCGCCTTGGTGCTCTTCTACCACATCGTTATTTTTGTCTCGCCGTTGCTTCCTCAAAGCTTGAGCATCTGACTTCTTCTCATCCTGTTCTGGAGATTTAGTTTTGCCCAGAAGAAGTCTGGGTGGACCTGTTAACTTTCTTTTCAAGCCTACCTTCTCTGGGATCTCTGCTGAGCTGGCCTCCTCTGGTTCCATCGTTTGTTAAAAGAAACAAGACCAGTCTAATGGAAAAATGGACAGAGACAGTGTCCAGAAGTCATGGAACTGTTATTTAGAGGTGATGGCTTTCATTCTCATGGAAGGTCAAATCTTCAGACAGTTCTGTAAAGCAAAAAAATGAATACCGCATCAGTAGTGTAGGTTGTTAGTCATTACAGAATATGAGAATTTTAGAGCATTTGGCAACTAATATCAGTGGGTATAAATTTATCAGTTGTTAAAAATTTAGGGTTTTTTTTCTGAACAGATGAATTTACTCCCTGCCTAAACAGGGTTAGAAGAAATTTCATTCACTGCCTTGCATCTTTGCAATTACCCCAATGAAGTTCACTGCAGCCATGCTTTCCAGATCTCATAAATCTTACCAGTCAAGTTAAGAGATTCAAAGTCTTGGCTGTTTCAAGTCCATAAGAAAAGCCTCTAAAATAATGCTCATGCATTTCACCAGTGTGAGGCAATATCTGCACTCTGAATTTCTTAACTGGACATCTAAGATTTCAACAGAAGATTGTTTTCATTACAGATACACTCAAAACATGTACAACAATGGGTTCATTGAGTGATGCCATTGGAGTCGCCTAAAGAACCATTTTGAGGGTAGGATGGTACCCCCCCTCCCCCCTTATAGAACAAAAATGGTTCTATAATGAATGGTATTGAAAGGTTCGTTCAGGAACCAAAAATCCTTCTTCTAATGGATTATACAAATAACTTTTTCTAGCACCCTTCTTTTGATGAGGGTGTAGGACAATGGAAAAGCTTGTAGACTTCATCATTTAAAAGAGTTTTTTTAGTTCAGTTACTAATGGGATTCTCAGACAGTTCTAGAATAATAACATGGTTTAAAAACAGTTATTCTAACTATATCAACCCATTATAAATAATAAGTCTATAGACTTATTCCTTATATTAATTAGGTTTAAAGTCATTAAAACCCTTGCCACAGTCACTATATTTGTCCATGTAGAAACATGTCTATAGCGTTAACCCTCCAAACTCCAAGCCTTTATGTGGCTGTCCTTTGAATTAAGCCAGAAAAAGCATAAATAATGCTATGTTTAATAATTATGTGATTTTTTTTCTGCAAAAGACTGAGAGAGGTATTTTTTTCTGATCCTAGTGTGCTGCCTCCTATTTTAAGAAGAGAGCGACTGACAAGAAAGCACACGATTCTGCAGCCTAAGTTCCAGCCTGCCTTTACTACAAACGAGAAAGTGGAGCGGAGCACGTCCCTTAATGTTTCACTTTACAAAGCTGTTTTAACCCAGGCTGTACATTAAAACATACACAACAGAAGCACAAGGGAAACTGCAATGAAGCCTACCTGTCTAATCCTGCACGTTTCCCAATGTTTTGCTCCTGCTGGGAAAAGGAACGCTGGTGTTTGTCGGATGAGGGAGGTCTGTTAGCGCGAACACTCACAGCTCCTCCACCAGCTGAACGATCTCACACGCTCTAGCTTGGAGGGATGCTGTTACCTAGAGGGCCAGGCTCTCATCAGTTTCCATAGCAACCGAGTGATTGACAGTTTATGATCTATGGCATCCAACTACGCAGTGATGCAATGGCTTTACCAGCTCGGAGACGGCTGACGTGACCACCAGGAGCCTGCAAGTTTTACTTTTCTAACACGCATCCAGAAAAAAAAAAAGTCATTAAAAATACATCGCATGCACTCACATTTATTTTTAAATGTCACACTTACTAATTCAGCATCATCCACCATGACACATGCATGAAACATGTAACATGTTCAATAATATGTCTGCCTGAAAACAGAAGCTGTATGGTTCGTACAGGAGCAAATATGTATAATAGACACAGATCATAAAACACATGCTGTTTTTGGCTTTTAACAGAATTTATTAAATATTTAATAAATCAACAAAGTGAAGCTAGACATGAGGTTTGATTGACATTAGTCCCGAGGGGTAATAATGATCATAATCTCCTTTTAGCATAGCAGGGTTCTACGGAAAACTCACTAGCAACACTGGTGTTTGTAATTTTATGCAAATACGGCCACACTTTAGACATTAGCTGCCAGTGTCATTTTAGCTGCTCACCACTGCTGGACCTGCTATGCTGTGTGTGCCCCCAGGGCTCTTAATAGCAGGCTGGGCTTTTCAGCATTCAGGCTGTGTGTTGTTCTCACACTGTGCCTGGAACAGGAACTGTACCCCATCACAACCTCTCTTTCTTTGTATTTTTCCTTGTTTTTTTCCATTATTTGAATGGAATTAGTAAATTAATTTGGTTAGAAAAGGACTCAGTGAGGAATGGGTGCCTTCAAAATAGGCTTGAATGCTGCCAATAAGTTTTGCAAGAATGTGTTATTTTGATAATCAAGGCTACATTAAGCTCTGTAATTACTTGGTAAATTACTTGGCACCCTTGGTAGAGATAGGTTAGAATAAAAAAATTCTTTGTTCTTAATTAGGTGAGTCTAAACTCATCTTTAATTGAAGTAAATGTAATGTAAAAAAAACCATATAAACTTATGATATCAACAACACAGTCAACAAAAATGTTCCACTGTTACACCCTTCATCATTTTTCAATGTAACTTCAATGTAACTAAAGCATGTTTTCATTTTCAGTTCACTGTTTCTAAAACCACCCGACTGTTAAGAACTCTTAGTCATCTCTGACTTTCTGTTTCACTGGGGTATAAAGATGAGGTGACAAATTCCTTTAGTCATTCATCAACACAGGGATTACAGAATACACAAAAGAAATGACACAAGAGAAATCAGGTAATGGCTGTAAAAAATAGCTAAATGATTGAAAATGTCCATATCCACGGTTAGAGGAACAATTAATAGGTTTAAAACAGTCATAGCTGGACACAAGTACTTTATCCCCAAACACAAAGAGAGAGGTGGTTAAATAGGCAGTGATTTCTCCAAACATCACAGTTGGAGATTTACAGCCGGTGTAGCATTTTTGGGTTAAGACTCAAAAATGTAGACACCATCTTCATGCCAGGAAAACATGTGTAAGACAGAAAACAGAAGTTTCTAACCACAAATATAAGTCCCTAGAGTTTACTGGACTCTGCTGGAACTTTGACTGAACCTTGGGTTTAATTAGAATTTGTACAAATTTAAATTTTAAATAAATTAGAGGTTAAGGATGGATTTAATGCAAAAAAAGATTATGCAGTCAAGTATGGTGAAGGATCTGTGATGTATGGCTAAACTGGGTCATAGGTCCACCTTTGCAACAGGATAGTGTTACAAAACATACCTCCTGCTTCATACCAGAATGGTTCAGTGATGACAAATTCAAGCTTTTGACGTGGCCGTCTCGGTTCCCTGTCCCAAACCCCATTGAAAACCTACTGACAGACCTGAAGAGGAGAGTCCAAAGTCTCATGAAACATTATTGGAGGAGACTTGTTGCTGTTATACTGACAAAGGGAGGTTGAATAACATGTTAAAACCATGGGTGCCGGTTATTGAGACACATGATTTTGTTAAAAATCTATAACTTTAAAAGAATAAAACAGATTTTGTCTTCTTCGATTGAAGGTTCGATTTCATACTTTCATTGCAAGAATGAGCTAATTAACCACGGACACGTTTTAAACCCAAAGACACTTTTGAGATTTTTACCAAGGGTGCCGATAATTACAGAGCTAACTGTTTGTCGCACTTTTGGAGTTCAAATTTGCATTGTCTACATGCAGTGCTATTTCTGGCTCCAAGACTGACTGCATGCTCAATGTTCAGTGACACAAGATCCCAGAGGCACGTAGAAAAAACTCGAATGTGCCCTGAACTGCCCTCCTGAAAGGCAGCACATAAACCCCTCTGGGTCGGCCAGGGGACTGTTCTTAGAATACTAAGCCAGCACAGACATAACATTTCCATCTGTCTCCAGAAGATTCAGTGTGATTTAAAAAAAATGAACAAATTTAAAAGAAACACTGAAGTGCATAAACCTGAAACACTGAAAGCACTGAAAAACTGCGCACATTTACCCTACGTTTGCATAATCTACTGGTGCTGGAGAAACACTGTACGCCATGAATGAACCTAACACTGAATCACTAACATGACTAGTGGATAAGAGCTGTTAGATGCACAGAGGTATTACTCATTTACAATTGAAGTGCAACCCGTCCCACAGAATGAGGAAAATCGCTCAGCCCAGTAAATATTACATGATGACCAAGGCCAAAAGTGTCCGGTCTCCCCTGAAGGAAAATTACATTTCAGAATAAACGTCAGAGTGAAAGATGGAACTAGGAAACATATTCTCTCTCTGCGAGACTCTTATGCCTGCCTGGGTAAACAGCCCACTTTATTAAATAAGCACAAAACTAGGTGTCCGGAGAGCACATTAATCAAAAGTTATTAAAAATGAGCGGGAGCCCACAGAGATGGCGTTTTCAATTTTACATGGACAACTACAGGCAAGATGCATTATTTGCAATCGTGTTTACAGTGGGCTCCATGGAGGGTCACAGAGAGACTTTATATAAAGCTGGATACTGAAGATAAGCCTTCAGGTGTTACCTTACAGGAAAACACCAGACACAAAAAGAACCTAAGTCAGTTGTCATTTTAAAACACACGGACAAGCTTAAAACAATCAGGACAATTGAGATTATTTAAAATGTTTAAGTAAGTCAAAATATTAGATAAGAAAAGAGTTTCCAGGGTTCTCAGGTAGAGTGACTATTTTAGCATTCGCTCTGTTGTTGGGAGATCTCAGGTTTGATCTCAAAACTGCCAAAGTAGTCCTTGGCTGGAAGTCCAAGAGGTTGTAGTTGCTTCACTTCAGGGTTGGTAAGACTACTGGTGGGTAGTATAGATGTTCCTCATCTTCCTTCATTCAGCTCAATGTCACCAACATAGGCATCTCTTGGCTGACATGATAACATTGGTAGTTAGTGTTCTCCTTCAAGAGTGTTGAGTGTGACTGCCTTCATCGGACCGGGAAGAAGCATGTGCTGGCCTTCACCCTCTTAGCTTGATAGCATCATCTGTTAGGAGGAGATGTAGCTGGTGGGTGTTGCTGACACTGACTAAAGGCACTTTTCCACAGGTACACAGGAACCATGCTGTACATAAACTACACCATTATGGCACGGAACTTACAGCACATTTTGATCTTCCAGTGTATCTCACCCCGTTAACAGAGTTTCTGATGCGCCAGCAGTGCAGTTCTCTCCCCACAGTTTATGCTGGTCGTCATCCCAAAACTGTGTCCACGTAATCGAAAGTTTTTCTGTCACAGCCACTTTTGTTATTGTGGTCTTTTATAGTCTCGTTTGAGTTTCTATATTTTACTCAGCATTCCCTAGCTGTGCAAAGAACACCTAACCCAACTAACTTGTTAGTGATGTCCTGGTATACCTTCACGTTTCTCACAGCGCTAAAAAAATTGTTAGCTTCATAGAAAACTCTCCCTAAAATGTATCTTCAGCCCAAACAGACAGTAGTGCTCGAATTCCCATGTTGTGATAACATTTTGACCAATCAGAAAGCAGTGATGCAGTCAGCTCGGCTGCGGCCCACTTCCGGCCCTGCCGTCGAGCGGCTCGGGTTCTGCTCAGGTACGGGCTACTTTATTTGTCATGGAAAAACATTTGTTCGCGGTACGGCACGGTTTCTTGCACCAGTGGAAAAGCACCATAAATTGGAAACAAAAATAAATAAGAAGAAATTCCTTTGCATTCTTCCTGTCTTACACATGTTTATGTCAAAAGATTTCCAATTCGTTTTCAACAAAGGCCTCATTAAAAGCTTTGATGTGTAATCCAGAGTTTATCTTCAGTCTAAATGGAGCTGAAGCAATGAGCAGCAGAAGCTGCAAGCAGTGGGATGGATATTGGATCTCATCTTTGTCAAAAGTCAGAGTAGTAAAAATGTACCTGAATAGCAAGTTCACAAGCTAAACCACATTACTTGTGGTATTAAAGTGTTCTTTAAAACCAGTGAATCAAGACTATGTCTGAATCACACTGAAAGGGCACATAACAGTAGTAACATTTGGGGTCTTAACCCCAGCAAAAGTGTCTACTGAGCTCTTCAGCTCACAGTGATATTTTTAGACTCCTCACACTCGGAGCTGCAGTTGAGGTTTGTGACAGACAGGTTGGATAATACAGAGAAGCGGTTAACGATGAATGCATTTTTCAGAGGAAGTGCTAAGGCTATTCTGAGAGCGGCCTCTTTTTACATGGAGTTGTCATTCATTTCAGTCGCGGCATTCAGGCAAGAAAATATTCACCTGAGAAGTTCTCCCAGCCGCCACTGAGATTTCACTTGTGTACTCTGTGTTTGGGTGGTGTGTATGGAAATGTTCACCAAAGTCTACAGTCACAACAGTGGAACAGGGATTTTTACCAAAAAGCTACAATGAAAGCAACACTGGCACAAGGCAGATTCCTATTTTATTGCAGTGCATGTTATCTGACTGCTGGATTTAAGATAAGTTCTATTCTAAAATTATAAATCCTATGCAAGCAAATGAGATAATTATATTTAGTCACAAACCAGTCTTCCTCACCGGCCAGCTTACCTACTGCAGTGCAGCTACTGGCTGTTACTATACAGGTCATTGTTGCCATGAACACAGGGCCGCATGGGATCTTCAGCACAGTCATTTCTCTGCAACGGTTTACGGAAAGCCGTTATTATTTAATAATCATGGAAGACACCGGAAAATAGAGTCTATAAATTTAGAACTTGACTTCGTCAGAGATTAACGAAATCTTCTCATAGCTAGAAGAAAAAAGAAAAAGTCAACACCAAATCAATAACACCATCTGCTATGTTCAACATACTGGACCAGAATAACCACTGACGTGCGTGTGCACCCCTTCAAAACAATTGGAAATGCCAGTAGTTTACAAAAGCGTGCACAAAAGCATGATCAATACAACACCCAAATGCGCTAAGGTCACTCGGACCAATAGGAGCCGAGGTGTCGAGGTGCTCATGCTCTGCGCAGTCTTGCAACCTAGCAACGCGTCCGGATAAAAATATCCACTACATACGTGACCAATCTGAGCCACATTCTCTCAGTCTCATCAACACTGTTGACTCATCCCACTGACAGACTGGCTAAAGGGGCTGATTGGAATTGACCCTCGCTCCTATCATTTGGCTGCAGTTTTAAGGGATGTTTAGTAATTTAATTTCTTTTGTGATCACAGTAACCCTAAGTACCAAAAATAAATAACATCCTACCTGATGTCAGTGGGAACATCAAATGACAGGACTTGGGCTCATTTCAATAGCTTCAATAACTAGATAACCAGTACCAGATTTACTATATGAACTACTATATAACACTAACCCAATACTATATGAACTACACTATATGAACTACATGAACTATACTATATGAACAATACTATATGAACTACACTATATGAACTATACTACATAAACTATACTATATGAACAATACCATATGAACTCCACTATATGAACTATACTACATGAACTATACTATATAAATTATATGAACTTTATTGTATGAACTACAGTGTATGAGGTATACCGTATGAACTATGTTGTATAAACTATATGAACAATACTATCTGGACTATGATGTATGAATTACACTACATATGACCAATACAATATGAACCATGCTATATGAACTATACTAGATGAACAATACTGTATGAACTATGTTGTACGTATAAACTATATGAACAATACTATTTAAACTATGCTATATGAACAACACTATATGAGCAATACCATGTGAACTATGCTGTATGAACTACGCTATATAAGGTATGCTAAATGAACTATAATATATGAACTATGTTATATGAACTACACCATATGAAGTATTCTGTATGAATTACACTATACAAATGAAACAATATGAACTATATTTTATGAACTATGTTATAAAAACTTTGCTATATGTACTATGTAATATGAAGTATGCCTTATGAACTATGCGATATAAACTATATGAACTGCATAAACTATTATAATCTACTACATGCGTCACAATCATAATGACAGGCTGTCAAGGTGTATTGAAGTGTTTAAAGAAAGTGAAAGGCTCACCGTGGCTGCCAGAAGGGAGAGAAAGCCGGCTCCCACAAAGGCCTGGATGTCTGTAATTGGCAAAGTGAAGTCTGTGGGCGCCCCCTTCAACTCTAGATCATTACTCAAGGATAAGTGGGTCTTGGCTATGCAAACCGGAAAATTCCCAAAGCCCTTTAGGAAAAGAATCATAAAGATGAAACAAAACAGTTCGGAAATAACAGTTCGGAAAGATTCTTATTTAGATTCTTTCATATTTATTATCCTCTTCCCTGATCCCCTGCTCGATGTCACGCAAGACCACAACCAGTCACACAGAAAGCTGTATTTTACTTCAGGTGCCGTCTGATTACACGTTAACCTTTGCAGCCAGAAGTGGTGCATCCCATGCCATTAGGTGATTCTTCATAGCATGTAATCTACTTTTAGGTATCTATTGAACCTTTCTCATTTTATTTTATTTTATATTATATACACCAAACCTTATTACCTACACAAGCATCTCATTCTGCTTTATGAGGTGCTGATTGGTGATCACCTGAATCACATCTTATTTAATTAGGAAAAGTATAAAAACACTGCTGTAATCAACACTTGCAATGTGACCAGTTGGACGGAAAAACACGACTAGAAGTACGTCAAAGGTAATTATTGCCATTTTGTTTAAGAGTGAATAAGAGAGGTTTTTTTTTTTAATTATGTGGTTTCTTATTTTTTTCCTGGAGCTGTAAATGGCCAGTAAAGCCTGATTCTTATAACAGTCTATTACAATGTCTTTTGGTGGAGGCTCACCTGTTTGACGTGAAGTGCCAGCTTCTCTTTAGCTTTGGGTGACAGCTCCACGTCTTTTGCACCATACGTCTTCTGAGCCACTTTCTGAATCTTCCGCATGACAGGCAGCTACATGATCACATTCATCTCAGTTCATCTTAAATTCAGCAAGAAAACCATCTGCTACAGTACTGGGCACCACTGCTGCTGATCTTTTCTGTGGGTTATGTGCAGTGAACTGTTTCCTTGTGCGTTATATTTAGGCCTTGCTTATTAGGATTGTGTTCTGTTGTAAATATAACCTGATAATGAAACAGGTCTGTATAAGAGGTGCTAACTGATTCCCTTAGGGACACATGGTATGGCAATTTAAGGAAAATTACAAATCCGCCTGAAAAGATTAGTAATCATCTCGCTCGCTGTCAGGAGTGATCATTAGCTGAAAGCTTTGCATCTTGATGAAGATTCTAGCTGGGCTTCCCAAAGGAGACTTAGCATAAATATCCTTAAATGCTACAGAACACTCTCACTACCAGTTAAGATCTTAACACTAAGATGCTTAAGCATAACTAGGCTCAGCTCTTTAAAGATTTCTCAAGGAAAAAACAAAACTGAATTAGAGTGCAGAAATAACAGGGTTCCAGAATTATCCCCTGAACCTGCAGCTCAAGCTTGTTACACTTTTTACAATAAGAGTCTTATCATAAAACACTTTGAGCTGCATTTCATGTATAAAAGATGCTATAAGAATACATTATTGTAATGAATAATTAAGATAATAATAAAAAGATAGCAATTATAACAACAATAATTATTATTGTTGCTGTTATTGTTGTTGTTGATGTTGTTGTAATATCATTACTATTATGATTATTTTTGTCGTTGTTGTTATATGGAAACCATGCTCTTGCTTTGCTGTGTTGCAGTGCACTTCATTATTATTGTTATTATTATTATTATTGTTGTTGTTGTTGTTGTTGTTGCTGTTGTTGTTGTTGTTGTTGTTGTTGATGATGATGCTGTATTATTATTATTATTGTTGTTGTTGTTGATCTGGTTGTAATATTATTATTATTGTTGTTGTTATTGTTGTTGTTGCATGCAGTTTGTACTTTTGCGTTGTTGTGTCAGTGCATTACATCAGATTTTCTGTTTCTGGCTAACATTCCACCACAGGACTGGTTTTACCTGCAGGTCGTAGAGGTAGTGAAAAGTACTGGGGAGCTCCGCTGCTCTCTGAACAGTTTGTGCCAGGGCCAGTGCTCCAGCACCCCCATCAGACCAGTTAGAGCACATCACCGCATCAAATACTCCAGCCTGCCTCGCCTGGCTACACACCAACTCCAGCTCAGCCTCCGAGTCAGAACTGTGGCCAAAGACAAGAGAGAAGAACTGTAATTACTTTCAAACGTTCTTCCACCTCAGGATTATAACACTGCTTCACCATTTAAATGGAAAGGAACAGCCTACAGCTCAGAAAGACAAACAGGATTGTAGATAACTGCCTAGGGTTGAAGGAGAATGAGGATTTTATCCAGTGTAAAAGAGGTCTTTGCAGTAGCTTTGTCTCATTAAAAACTGTGAATTTGACGTCAGCTAAGAGTCTGTGGAACAAGTTCAAATGTCCCTTGTTGAGAGTATTTATGTTACAACATGACAGTCTGGAGCAGAAATTTGTAAGGGTAAAACGTATAAGAATAGTGGAAATTGGCAGTTAATTAGTTTAAAGAACTCAAGCACAGCAGAAAGAGTTGTGTAGAACTATATCTGGAGAAATTGTGGAGGAAATATTCCTATCTCATTCTTCACAGCTTGAGAAGCCTCCACCAGGCAAGTGATATATAATGAGGGGAAACAATTTTTTCTTTTAAAATGTAAGTCCATATATCCATTTCAAATGTACACACAGTGCAAGCAGTCACCTGAAATGAGTTGCATGATGACCTGAGAACATGAGGGACAGCAGTTACACATAGAGCAATATGAAACAAACTGCAATCTGCACCCTGCTCTTAAAGTTCACATAAAAAAGAGCACTGATTTTCTAAAATCTGCACATAAGCATTTAGACAAACCAAAACTGGAAGGAACAATGTGAGTTTGGAGCAGGATCCCATGGCACACCATACCCACAGAGAAGTATGGGGGTGGGAGCACCATGATGGAGCTCATCTTCAGTAAACAGTACTGTATGTCATTGAAGAAAACATGAATAGTAGTGATGTCCCAGATAATAGGGGAGAATTCAATCTTGCCGGCCAAGAAAATATAAATACTATGTTTCAACAAGACAGTTATTCCAAATGCACAGCCCAGTAACCTCAAGACTGGGTTTTTTTTTAAAAAGAAGGTGAACGTGCTTGCAATGCCTAGCCAACCATCTTACTTTGATGCTATTGAAAATTATAGAGGATTTTGAAATATATTTTGAATACATTTTGAAGTCCAACAGAGAGGACTGAAGATGGTTTGCCAAGACAAATGGGACAAAATTGAACCACAGTGCTGTAAAAGGCTAATTACTCCATACTTTAAACATCTTGAAAATGTAATTGCCAACAATGGCATTGCAACAAGGACTGATTATATTTATTTTATTGTGGCCTTTGTTTTTCTTAAACAGACGTTCACATGTATTTGTTTATTCATGCTTGTGAATATATACTTTTTTGTTCAAATTCATGAGTTCAAAGTCAAAATATCTTGTGTGTAAATTTGAAATGGACATTTGCACTGGATGTCCATTAAACAATAAAAGCAAATGTGTGTGAATGCTTGTTTCCTCTCACAGGACATCATTTGTACTGGACATTATGAATTTCTAAAGTCTGCTTTAAATGCTACCAATGACTATATTATTATCTACAATATGTAACAAACTATAATATCGATAAAGCCCATTCAAAAGAACGTGCTTGGTAGTATGCACAGAGAAAGGTCAGGAGACACATTTGATGTACAACCTGAAGCTGTTGACAGCCACCACCACTGGCAAACCATATGCTCTGGCATTCTCCACTTGTCTCTTCAGATGAGAGCAACCTTTCTCCAGCACCTTCAAGTTCTACAGGACAGAACGGAGCCATTATTTCACACCACCCACCCCTGTGCTCCATCACCTTATTCACACCTACTCACTCCAGAAGAGCAAGACATGAATTTTTAGTACTGAATCACCTGAGACCGGACATTTTGAGGTCTCCTGGCATTACAAAATGACTTATTTAAAAGATTATTAAAACAAACATGCACATATGTTTCTGTATATTTGTGGCTAATTAATACTGCACCATAGGAGATGCGGAGGCAGGATGCATGTGTGAATTTTAAGTCAGGTTTATAAGAGCAAACAAGAACGCAGAAGTGGAGAGAACAGGGGTTTCCATAACAACAACAACTAACTAAACACAAGTGCAGTAAGTGCAGGGAAATTTCAGCTGGCCTGGGTTGAAAAAAGTGGTCAATATTTCACATCATAAGCATTTTTTGCAATAATCAACCAGATCAAAAGTGAGGCTGACCTCTGTGACAGCTGTAATGGGGAGAGATTAGTGATTGCAGTCCTCCAAAGATCTTCACAGGCTTTGTTTTAGTGAAGCTTGTATTTTACTAACAGAATCACATTTCCTGGTTAACAGCTGTAGTTCATATTTTTGTCTTTATATATCAAACGCTAGCATGCTGTGCTTGAAAAAAGGGCAGACAATTAAAGGCAGGAGCTTCAAACCAAACATGGGTAATGGAAATGTCAAGGGGTGTGGCAAACATGAAACAGAGACAGACAGGAGGGAAGTCTGAATGAAGATATTGTGATAATTACTACACATAACCAATCTGCAACATTACATCTTTCTTTTCTTTAATTAAAAACATTTTTTTTCATGACGGTCAAATGTCCCCACAATGGCAAATGTGTCCTGTTTACCATCATCCTAGGAACAGCCGGTCCCAACAAAGAGCAAAACACAGACAAACAAATCTACACATACACTATATGGACAAAAGTATTGAGACACATCTGTTTTTCAGGGTTTGGGCCAGGCCCCTTACTTCCAGTGAAGCACAATCTTAATGCTCCAACAGACCAAAGTATTTTGGACAACACCATACTTCCAACTTTGTAGACCCAGTTTGGGGAAGAACCTTTTCTATTCCAGCATGACAGTTTCCCAGTGCTGGTTCATAAAGACATGGCTGAATGAGTTCAGTGTGGAAGAACTTGACTGGCCCACACAGAGCCCTGAGCGCAATCACATCCAACACCTTTGGGATGAACTGGAACGGAGACTGCGAGCCAGACCTTCTCATCCAACATCAGTGCCTGAACTCTACAGAATGCTCTACAGAATGAATGGGCACAAATTCCCACAGAAACACTCTAAAATCTTGAAGTAAGTCTTTAAAGAGGAGTGGAAGCTGTTATACCAACTCCCTATTAAAACTATTGTTATTAAAGTCTCTGTTGGTGTAATGCTCAGGCATCTCAATCCTTTTGTGTATATAGTGTACCTACTTACTGAGCCTGAAACAAAACCAATGCAACAATACAATGCAATTTTTGAGGCACTGGAGCTTACCTCCTCTGCATGCTGTTTAGGCAAGGGAAAGCCGGCTGTGACCTACGAGCGAGAAAGAATAATTACACTCAATGCCTTTCTATCTCTGAAACACTGAGCCACGAATCCCAGGAGCCTCCTCCAGGGACAGAAAAATATCATGCATTATTAACACATCCACACACGTGCCTTCATGGAGGAGGACTGTGTGGGAGGACTAAACAGTTTAATTACACTGTCATGCCTTTAATGATGTCAAGGAATTTTCTCACAGGCGTGGACGTTGTGTGATCTCACACCTGGGCTGCAGGTTATTAAGGTCATTCCTGCTGAGAAAAAGCTGTAATGGTGTCTGTCTGAGGTCAGACTCACCCGAGGGCCGCCTCCGTGCATTTTGAGGGCTTGGACAGTGGTCACCAGCACCACCACATCTGGCTGCAGGCCTGAAGAACGGCACTTGATGTTAAAAAATGTGTCCATGCCAACCTCAGCACCATGAGCAGTCTCTGTGACTAAAGTGTGGAAAAAGAATCGAGATTATTCATTGTTCATTATTCATTATTCATATATATATATATATATAAAGGCTTGTTTAGGTTTAATAAGCTCAAAAGTGACAGGATTCGAGTGAAACTGTATGCTGTATGTCTCACCCACGAAGCCCTGTGGGCCCACCAATTTCAGAGCTATTTTGTCTGCCACGACAGACACATTGCCGTGGGCAATATCAGCAAATGGGCAAGTGTGAACAAATACTGGGGTCCCCTGAGAAAGGAGAAGAGAGAAAGAAAAAGAGACAGAGAAAGTCTGTGAGAGAGGCAGAGACATGAGGCAAGAAAAAATGACTAGCCTTCGCCTTCGGTTTAAATGAATGATTCTGAGTTCTGTAGAGGTGTTTTGCTTCAATTCATGCAAGTCTCAGAGGTGCCAGGCCAAGTCAAGTCTTGAGTTTCTGGAGTCTGAGAGTAGTCTGGAGGCTCTGGGTGTGCGTATGTAGAAGAGAAATTTAGTTTAGTCACAATCTTATTTCCTTCAGTTGTATTGCACAGAACTACCATATGATTAAAACCTTTCAGATTACAAACTGCTTCTAATAACAAGCCTTTCATTATAGAAAAAGCTTCTGTCTGATGGACAGAATTGAAGTGCTACATGTAGGAAATGTGGTGATGCCTTGAAAACTAAAACTCCAGCTAGATTATCTCCCTTACAGAAACACTGCATATATCTCACAGCCGACGTGTCTAAAAACCTCTTATGTTCACAACTGGAAAGTGTGTCATTAAATGTGGCATTACATGGTACATGATCACATGTTTTTGTCACGTTCTAACATGTTTCTGTGTGTGATAGCACTTTGTGATAGCATTTGTGACAGCTTGATTAGCCCTCCTACATTAGCTACTGTTCTAGCTATCACACATGTTAACCACATTAAAAGTCTATTCAAAAGCATTTTTGCCACTTTGTAGGCAAGGTACTCATTTATTTAACAGCTGTCACCCTGTTCCTATGAGTTTACAGCACAAGTTCTTATTATTTTATATTATTAGTACATATACATTCTATTCCATTATTTCTCCATTTATGGTATGCAGAGCTTTGTTCTGTCCATCAGACTGACTTTCTGTAATGAAAGGCACCTGAAACTGCATGAAACACGACTTCGATGCAGTTGCATGAGGCCAGCATTAAAGCTAAGATTGTATATAAAATAATTTTCTCTGATTATAGCGATGAATGTGCATACCCAGGGCAAAATGAGCCCGGTCTCACGAGTTTTTGTGAAGCCATCACGATATACAATGTACTCTAAATACGTGCTGTGATCACACTTTAGGTTTTTTTTTGTGGTAGGACAACGCTTCACTCTTTCGTGCCTGGACAACGCTTCACTACCATATGTATTTTAATGCGCACTACGTGACATTGCCAGTATCAGCACTGACTGGTGACTGAGGGACAGTAGGAGAGAAATAATGAGTTGATTCCTAATCGTTTTTGTTTGCAAAGTGGTTGAAACAGGTTGAAATGCTGTGAGACGGGGAAAGTCCCTAAACCTAACCCTAACCCTAACCCTAACCTTAACATTAACCATAACCATAACCCTAACACAATCCCTAACCTTAACCCTAACCTAACCTTAACCTTAATCCTAACCCTAACCTTAACCTTAACCCTAACCCTAACAGTCACCAGTTAGCGCAGATACTGGTGGTGTTATGGACTATGCATTAAAATACATAAGCGTTGTCCTAGCACAAAAAACCCCCTAAAGCGTGATCGCAGCATGTATTTTGATTACATTGTATATTGTGATGGCTGCACGAAAAGTCATGAGATCGGGTTGCCAGACAGGAAACATATGTAAAATGGAGTTTTTATTCATTTACCACTTTAAGGAAATGACTCAACTCCTCATCACTGGAGTTATGCAATAACCAAACTTCAGGGAGAAAATTATACTGGATAAAAAAAAAACAGTTCCAGCTAACATCCCACCACATACTGCATAAACACATCTATTTTGGGGCTATTCATGCCGGTAAATAGTCAACTTCTTTTCAATATGTCTAATTCCATTTTCTTTCCATCCTTTCATCATTTTCTGCATTTTGTGCCTTGGAGGTTAAATATAAGCAAGAAGCATCTTTGCTAACTACACTGTTTGTCTAAAAAACATCTGCTCATCTAGCATTTCCTCAGTTTATAGTATAGGGCAGCTGGCGGCCTGGTAGTTAAGGAGTAGCCCCTGTGAATAGAAGGATGTGGGTTTGAATCCCAGAACTGCTAGTGGCACCACTGAGCAAGGTACCGTCCCCACACACTGCTCCCCAGGTGCCATTATGTTACATTACATTAATATGGCAGGCGCTTTAATCCAAAAGGCGCTGCGTCACTGGTTGCCCACTGCTTCACTTGGTGAATGGGTTAAATGCAGAGAAAGAATTTCACACTTTTCACAGTGTGGTGTGTTAACACATGACTATAAGTGGGCACTTTGCTTAATATGGGGGGCGTATTTCCCATAGAAACATCCGTTACTCATCTGTGAAGGCTTTACAGTAGCTGGAACACTGCTGTGTGGATTTCATTGCATTAAGTCACAAGAGCATTAGTAAGGTCAGGTGCTGATGTCGGATTTGTTGTAGGCCAAAAACACTACTCCAACTCATCCATTATATATGCAATGGTGAGCATAGGGTTTAGTTTCCATTATTTTCCGAGAGACGAAAAGATGGTTTCATATTACATTGTGTCATACCTCCAAAGTCTGTATCAGAGAAGGCTTCAGGGCATTGTCCAGCAGCAACGCTAAAGCACCACTAACACCCTGTGATACAAAAATAACAGGACAGTAGCTCACATACACTACCAGTCAAAAGTTTGGACACACCTTCTCATTCAACGATTTCCTTTGTTTTTATTATTGGCTACATTGTA
>JBBPCX010000160.1:4241476-4258710 GCA_037974365.1 Hydrocynus forskahlii
CTGGACAGAAGAGTGAAAGCAAAGCAGCCTATAAGTGCCGCAACTTATGGGAACTTCTGCAGCATAGCTGGGAGGAACTTTCTGCAGAATGAACAATGAGACATTGAACCGCTTGAATTTCAATATAAAAAACAGAAAACTTGGGGTGTTCCTACAACTTTTGACCGGTAGTGTATATTATCAACAACACTAAGGTGGGAAACAGTAAGAAATGACATGGAACTGTAGACAGGTCAGACCAGTGATTCCCAACTTCAGGCACCCCCATCCTGCACTTTTTTGTGTTTTCCCTGACACTGAGTTAGACCAATCAAAAGCAACCAAGCATCACAACACAAGCCACAAAAAGTAGTTATTCTATTCTTCGGTGTCAAAATACCAGGCCTGGACCTTCATTTCTAGAAATTGATCGCAATCTACAACATTTTTGCAATCTTGTCTTTAGCAACATTCAGTGTACATGAAAATAAATGTGGATAGACTTAAAGTGTTGGACAAATTGTCAAAAAATTCCCACTCACATTGACAAAAGCACTGACTAAGAAATAATTATTTGCTGAACATATTTTGAATCTTACCTGCAGCCTACCAAGCTGAGAAGGTGAGAAGGAACGATGACCATCTCTGAAAGGCACCAAGAAGTCAAATAAATCCTGCAAGAAAAGGACATTTCAGGACAAACACCAACATACACACACACACATGAACAAAGACATCTAAGAGATCTTTAACCTTCTCGGAGTGCTTGGCCTGGTAGTGAGAGTATGCTGTGATGGTGTCCGCCACCATGCTGCTGGCAGCAGAAACAGCCTCAGAGTCGCCTGAGAACTGAAGACTGACCTGGAAACACGAACAAGAAATGGTCAGAATTACACAAACAGAATGCAGTGAGGGGGGTCTTATCTAAAACAGATGAACGTACCTCCTTCATGGGTATGATCTCAGAAAATCCACCTCCAGCCGCATTACCTGTGTAAAAAGAATGCAGTTCATTTTACAACACTGGCAAGACATTTGGGCCCACTCTCTGATTTACTGATAAGATAAAACATGCATTCCTTTTTTAAAAACTTTATTACAAGAAAATATTAGAAATACTTAAAACAAATGTAACTGTTTGGTCTTCAATATTGCATAGTCTGTAAGAACACATTATTTAGCCACAGTGTCTCAGATTTTTGGTTCTGATGAGACATATCAGGCCGGGTCTTTGGTGAAATGACATTCACTTTGTGTTGGATCATGAAAAAAAAGTAGCACACAATTTCTTTCTTGTTCACTGATGAGTTCAGAAAGAGCATCCAGCAAATCAGACAGAATTGTTTGCTGCTTGAAAAGCTGCTGAGAGGATTCGGACACAAGTGTATATTGTAACGTTACACCAGTCAGTTCATGTTTTTTTGTAATACATTTTTGACAGGGCACCTTAAAATCCAAAGGTGGGCCCAAACCTTTGGTCTGTAGCGCGCAGAACACTCACACAATATATGTTCAGGAAGTTTGTAGACACCTGCTCAAACTTCCATAAGCAATGGTACTACTGGGTAGTTTGCCCCCAAGCCCCCAATTTGCTGCAGTAATAGCTTCCACTTTAATGCCAAGGCTTTAAAGTAGGTATTAGAATATTGCTGTAATGATTTAATAGCATTGTGCCACAGTATTAGTGAGGTCAGGTCCGGATGCAGGATGATGCTGAGTCCCAAAGGTATCTGTGTGTGCTTGGTGTTGGGTGTGATAATCCTCAGTTCATGTGAGGCTTCTCCAAGGACTCCCTTTCTACTGGCAGTGCTTTCTTATAGAAAATCATCCAATTACACCAGTGTGAGTTTGTGTGCCTTACCAAAACTGGCTCGAGGGGACGGTTCTTGTATGCAGGCAAAAGCGTTGATGCTCAGATGGGCTCCTAAAGCTCGTGCCAACGCAAGAGTAATGGTGCTTTGGGATTCACCTAATGGAGAAGGTGTAATTCTGAACACATAGGAAAAGACACGGTTACAGAAATCCAGGTTGAGAATCAGTTAGAGCAGATCCACATTCTCATTTCAATAGATGGGCACTAAGTAGCAATGACGCTGAAAACGCCAAGGGCCAAGATCAATAAAAGACTACAAAATATACATTTATGTCAGTAATTGTAGCTTTCCACCCATGATTATGGCTATAAGGGGGATTTCTGGGTACTAGATTAGTTCAATAGTAAAACGTGTGTTTGTGTTTTGCTCCAATAAACCTGTGTTACACAGTATTATATTATTGTATAACCAGTTGATGATTATTTCATTTTATTATAATTATCTCTCACCCAGCGACCACCACATATTTCCCATCAGGCTGTTTATCCAGGCGTTTAAGGACATCCACGCACACTTTCACCTTGTTCCTGCCATACGGCTCCACCTCCTTTGAGAGGAGACCCATGTCTTTGGCAAGCTGACCAATCCGCTTTCTTAGGTATGAGGAAGAGATTCAGACATCAAGTCGGTAATTTAAAATCAGTATGGTGTGTAATGCCCAAGCACATTAAAAAACTGTTCTAAGAAATCAAAACTGATGTTTCATAGTGTTACCGTGGGTTTCATGAGCTGCATAGAGGTGCATGCAGAAATGTGGTCACCGTTGATCAAATTACATTATATACATTTTATTGATTTGACAACATCCGCATGGAACAAACCAGCAATGGACGATTACTATTTATTTGCTGAATATATAGAAAGAAAACTAAAGATTTTAGTAGCATGTGCAAAAGTCACCTGTCAGCTGAGCCACTTTCTTTATTTTCTTTAATGTTCCAGATCTTATTGGACTCTTATTAGGCCTTAATCCAAGTCAGGTGTGGACAATTCCAGAGAGAAATAAAATATGTGACCCTTCAAACCTCTCGGGACGTTGCGCTCACAAGGCAACAAAAGTCAATGCGTGAAGTACGCAAAACAAGGCATTGATAATTCAGAGGCATTCTGGAATCGAGCGCTGTCTTCTTAAAATAAAACTATTTAGATACAATCACCAAGCATATAATATGCAATGTAAAAAAAATTACATTTCAATAAAAGAACACCTGGCCAACAGGAGTAGATCTATTATTCTTTTGTGTTGTGTAGCACATATTTAACCAAAGGTGTTCTGCATGGAAAAGACTGTTGGGTGGCTACAAGAGGTGTGGAGAATGTGACTCAGTCAAAGTTCTTACAAAGTTCTTACATTACATTTAATGTTTTTTTTTTTAATATGTTAAATTCAGCACATCAATAATAGCTGTATATTAAAATGTGTACTATTTATGTTTGTTCCATGCAGACATCATATTTACTTCTTTTCAGTTAAAAACAGTACATTTCTGTTCTAGGTGCTATAAGAACTTGTTTGCACTGTACTTTTCGAAAGGCCTTATGCGTGCAGCTGTACCTTGGCTGAGGTTTCTGTGGTTTCAGCTTTGCGTAGGAAATGTTCCACTTCCCAGGCGTGTACATCTGCAGAAACCGCTGAGCGCTTTTGACTGTATTCTGACAGGACAAGTGTTATACAATAAATGTGAGGTGATGATACATAAGTATATATCTACCTGATGTTTTGGTTCTGAGTGTTACATGACTGGGTTCACTGTGAACTTTCTGAATTGCACATGTGCAAATAAGTTGTAAAAATACAAAGTAATTCTTAGTTTAAATTCCAGGGTCCCTCTTCATCAGGTTTTAGGAATACAGGCCTTGGTACCTCCATCAGCATGACCACAGTCATGGGCCCCACTCCTCCAGGGACCGGGGTAATGTAGCCAGCCCGCTCTCTGGCTGGCAGGTACTGTACGTCCCCTACGACCCGAGTTCCCCCCGGCTTGCTGCTGTCTGTAGACAGTGAAAACAAGAGCTGAAATTTTAGACAGACTCCATTAGGCACCTAATGTTCAAGAAAAGGCCCTGAAGAAAAAGAAAGACCTGGCATGTGATTGATGCCACAGTCGATGACCACTGCGCCCTCTTTTATCCATTCACCTTTCACCAGCTCTGCTTTTCCAGCGCCCACAACCAAGATGTCAGCCTTGCCCACCTGCAGAAACCATCAGATTATAGTGAGCCCTTCTCTATGGCCTCTCTCATGATTTGTTCCATGTAGAAATCAAAGGAACTGTTCATCAAGAAGAACAAATGTGAACTTGACTGTAAGTGCTGGCTATTTTAAAGACGGCATTTTTAATTGTTTTTCCCTGTCCTGCATAAGTAGATGCTTCCCTACTCTAATCTGCTAATTAGCATGTTCAAGTGTGTTTGTTAGGGCAGGGAAAACATTCAAACATGCAAGGCAGGTTATGGCGCCACTGTTCTAGAGCTGCATGAATGGAAAATTACTCCTTTCTGTTTCTGAACAAGCAGCGTAAACAACAGCTGTGCTACTGGAAGTCCAGGTTAAGGGTGTTAAGAAGCATACATCCTTCTACTTAAGTATGAGAAGAGCAAGGAGAATGAAAAAGAGAGTAGGAGGCATCACTTGTGCAGCGAGGTCTGGAGTCTTGGAGTGACAGCTAGTTACAGTTGCGTGGTTCCACAAGAGGAGATCATGCATGGGTGCTCCGACGATCTTACTGCGCCCGATCACTGCTGCATTCTTGCCAGTCACAGACACACCTGCATACGACATTAACCAGGCTGTTAACCAAGATCATGCTTCTCTAACTTCAATCTAAGTTCTCAGTATGTCTTATTTGGACTCCTTACTTCAAGTATGAACTAAATACAACATCTAAAAAAAACACCAACCGTCCAATGTTTTAGGGAAACCTACCTTGTTCTTACACTTTCCACCCACTTTGTGTAGTTTTGTTGTCATGCCAAAATCTACCCCAACCATTCTTGGGCAGTATCTGACCAAAGAACTGCATTTGGGTGGTGGAACATTCTCAAGTCAGCTGTGATGTGGTAGTGGGATGTGTGTGTGTGGAACTGGTAAAGTTGAATCATGCACTGGTAAGAGTCTTTATGTGGTCAAAAACTGCACTCTAAACAGTGATGAGTTAAAAAAAAAAAAAACAATTTGCTTTTTGACCATGTAGTCGAGTCACTATTTTACACTACTGAACTCTAATCTACAGTAATCCAAGTATTATTTAAATAAACTAAGCATGTTGAGACTAACACAATTAACTCTAAATAGGTCCATATTTCAGATGCATTCATGCAAATCAAATATCTACAATAATAAACCTACTTTTACTATATTTTAGGCGAAAATGCTTAGTAAAACATTTAGAAACATTCAATTTTCATGCAACCTTTAAATACATAGCAATAATTCTGTTAAACGGGATGTAGTGGTATGGCTTTTGACACTTCGGCCTTTTGGGCACCTCGCCACATTCTTTTCTAATGCGACCTAATGTTGAGAAAGAAATGTGGAAGTGGTTAATAGCCCATTATGAACTCTTACACTGTTAGTCACGCCTGGTTTCGCTTGCGCTGGCTATATTTGCCATTGGTTAGGCCACAGTAACAGCAGCTTCCGCGTGCTGAGGGGGACTAGTTTCTGTGGTATAAGCTGGTTTGGTCATTATTACCATAATAAAAAACTTGTTTATTAAGCCTTCACTTATGGATTGTAATTTCATGAGCAATTTAGTGAATAATTATCATGAGATAAAACGTGCTAAGAGTGTAGCATGAAACAACTCACTATTAAAGTCAATTGGGCAAACAAGCAACTAACATAACATGGACAGTTAGCTACAAAAATGACTGCAAATCATCTATACCAAGGCCTTTGCTGCTGCACGTGAAGGCGGAACAGAAAAAAAAAACCCAGCTTGCTGACAATTGTTTTTTTCTTGCACAAGTGAATCAGCAGCTTAGTTTTACAAGATCTGACTTCCATTGTAAAAGTAATGTAAAATAAAGTAGCCCCTTAGAGTCACGTGTGAACACACCACAGCACACAGTGTGAGCAATGTAAAATTCTTTCTGCACGTTTAACCCATTCACCAAGTGAAGCAGCGGACAGACAGGAACACCACGCCCGGGGAGCAGTGTGTGGGGACGGTACCTTGCTCAAGCATACCTCAGTGGTGCCACTAGCAATGCTGGGATTCAAACCCACAACCTTCTGATCGCAGGGGCTACTCCCTAATCACTAGGCCACCAGCCGTTCCAAGTGATCACAATAGCCAAACAAACTGGACTTTGTGGGTCAAACGTGCTCGGACACTGTCTCATGTGAGTACACCCTTAAACTGACCCAGTCACTCAGTGACTGAGATACACAGCAGTACCCAGCATTGTGCAAATAACCCAACAAAACTAATAGCAATCCGGCCTAGCATCTTAGCAGAAAAAGTGCTGGTAGTTGTCTACCACAAGCTGAACATGACAATAGAAAAGCTATAGAAACTTCCTTCCTGTCTCGCCTGCAAGATGCAGATACAAGGTGGCCAGTGAGTGCATATTCAAGAATATAGATTCATAGAATTATTACTGAATTGAATTAATTTATGTGCAATAGTCTACCATGTGCAATATTCTTATCAGGTGCTAAAACATTCTCATTGTTTGCAATATCTTATTAGTCAGTATAGCTTATCTACTACTGATCTCTATTATGTGCAATAACATACTGCCAACCACCATCTGTGTTACTAGTTATGCACTTAACTGGAAGTTGCTTGTTTGTAGTATTTATACCCCAGCATTTGTGCATATAGTATAGTATAATTTGTATTGAGTATTTTTTAGACTTTATATTTTGTATTTTTCTTGTCTCTGTGTGTCTGTGAAGCTGTAATTTAAGCAATTTCTTCCAGGATCAATAAAGGTTTCTGATTCAGATTTTGAGACTTTGCATAAGGTGTGGTGATGATGATGATGATGATGACTGAAGATGATGAGAAGAGGTGTCTATTTTGACTGACTGCCTCTCACCTGTCTGCTTGATGAGCTCCAAGCAGCCGTTGGGAGTGCAGGGGATGAAGCAGCTCGTCAGGTCTCCACGAGCCAGCTTTCCTGCGTGAACACTGCTCAGACTACAAGAGCGGTACAGGGATGAAACCGGCATGAGTGTACTTGCAGATAACAAGTGGAGCTGAATAATAGTGCACCCAGCCTGGCCAAAAGCAATATTTGCACAGCACCTCGCGCGCTCTCTCACTAGTGTACAGAGTGTGCTCCAGCAGCGGCACACAGGAAAATCACGCTTTGTTTCCATCTGAAAGAAAATGAACCCTCAAATGCTGCGGCCAGTTTTGCACCTTCAATTTATTTTGAGAAGCACCAGATGAAAGGCCCATGCTCATGCTGGACAGGATGTCACATGTTTTTCTGCATGCCTGTGGTAGATGGGGTCTGCTACCCTGGTCGAAGATTACCTTCTACTGCCCAAACATTAAGGTTTAGTATTATTAGGGCAAGGGTAAAGCCACTGCCTGCAAGAAGCAGGAGTGAGTGGTTCTCAACTGCACAAGGGAACCCAATGAAGTGGAAAACATCTAGGTCTTTTTGACCACAGGAGGGAACAGTATGTGTGCCGGTTGTCTTGAAATTTTCCAGTATTATTTCTGACATTCTGCAATACCGAGCAAGATGTTACGTTTTTTTCACTGACAATGTCAATCAGAAGCACCACACTGAGGCTCAGACTGGTTTCTGTCCTCATCATAGTAGCTCTGTGGACACAAATCATGTTTACAGTGCTGTATCACATATTTAAATATGATTTAAAATGTAGGAAAGCGGTGCAATGTATGCAGCAATGCATGGAAGCTCTTTAAATAGCAAAAACTGTACTTCAAACCCTTTATTACAAAGCAGCTGACAAGAAGACAAATTAGCTAACATGTCTAATAACGAATCATTTCTCAAATAATGACTTTAAATATGATTGGGCATTTCTAGGCAGAGGATTTCTGGCCAGAAACATTACTGATTATTAAAAATGTTTTTAACAACAGGCAACAGGCAGGCTTGATAGTCTCCATACCCGTTAAAACCTAATTATGAGAACAGCCCATATTTTAATGTTGCCCAGCAAGCTATCTATAGCTTTTAATGGAAAAAATCCCTCAAATGAAGGCATTCACTTTGTCACGGATTCTAATTTTCTTAACAGAACTAACTGTGGATGCTACCCCAGGGTCATATTTGTCTCACTTATAGTGGTCTCTTTGTCCCTATAGGTGGTCTGGGACATCTCTGACCACCACCCCCAGTCCAAACCCTGAGAGGATATCTCACCCATCCACATCCTTCTCTGGAGCCACTGCATTGGTCACTCTCTCTGTGTCTATGGGGTTGATGGAGTCCAGAGGTAACTGGACAATGAGACCGTGCACCTCAGGGTTCTCATTTACCGCTGCTATGCTCCACAGCACCTGAAGAAAACAAAACTAGGTGTTCTCCAGTCTCACTGTTATATTGGTTGGGATAAAAGTGTCTTAACTGGTTGACAAGTTCTCCTCTAGATGTTTTTATGCCAAGACAGAAGAAACATCTGGTTCAAGCTAACTTGTGTGTTGGCACACTTCTAGGAAAGTCTGAGAGGACAATGAAGATTCCCTTTTTGTCAGTGGCCCACAGTCTGTATCTCTCACCTCATTTTCTGTGGCTGTCTTTGGTAGCCTAATGTGGCTGGCATTAATTCCAATCTACAAAAGGCAGAGCGAGTTTGTGTGTGAGAGAGAGAGAGAGAGACGTCAGCACAACATCTACGAACAGTAAGGCTACATTAATTCCAAACTACCTCAGCTGCTGCCTTCAGTTTCATGCGGATATAGAGGTTCGAGTCTTCTCTGTCTCCAACCTGGCGTGCAGAAACGAATACATTTGTATCACCAAATTCAACGGCATGTAAACAAACACAGAGCTGTGAATGCAATCACTTGTTTATCCGATTATGTGTGAAAAGATTTCATTTTGGATTGTGGAAAAATGTCTAACTCAGTACCTCCCATTAACTCATGCATGGGCTGTGGAAACTGATAACAACAGACTGGCCATGACCAAGGGTTATTTTGGGTCGAAATGAGGCCACAGACTGATAAACTGCAGTATGAACTGACTCTGACCCATTTTATTTAACACCGCAGACAAATATGTTTGCTATGTTTGTCAGCACGTTACTGCAATTCATATCTAAGGATCTTTTAAAAAAAATTTTTTTAAGACAAAAGACTGAAGAAAGAAGAGAGAATGGCACGTTACCAAATGACCATCTGGAGCAGAGAAAGAGGGAAAACAAGAATAGAGAAGGAAGGTGGTTCAGACTTTCGAAGGGGATTATTCGCTTCATTATCTTCAGGGGATATAGCAGAGAAAATGAAGAACAAGTGCCAACTGACTTGTATCACCACTAGGCCCGGTCTAAAGCCAGGCAGCTGGCTCCTCATCTGGGTCACATCTTTCTTCAGTCGCTCCCTCACCTGTCTTCACAAAATAACAGCAAATATACATAATATATATATAAACATCAGAACGCAAAACAATATGAATAAAATAAAAAAGATAAAACATAAATAAGATAAATAAGATAAATGAAAAAAACAAGATATGTTTTAATAAAAGAAAACAATGATACAGAGCAAAAAAAACAGGGCAGTCTAGATTTCTAATCATCTCAGTATCTTTGACTTGAACAGTGACTAATAAACTGCCCCAATTCCTTTTCTCTTGCTTTACAGTTTTTTACACTACATGTCCAAAAGTTTGTGGACACCTAGACATCCAGCATTTCTTCTGAGAGTTTGTCCCTTTAGCTACAGTGACAGATTCTACTGCTCTGGGAAGGCTTTACACTATGTTGGAACACTGCCGTGAAAATCTAACTGCATTCAGGCAACAAGAGCAAGAGTGAGGTCAGATACTGAAAGTGAATGATTAGTTCTGGATCACAAACAGCATTCCACCTCTTTATAAAGGTACTGAATGAAGCCCCATTACTTCGGAGAGCACAGTTTCAATGCTCCACAGCTCTTAAGCTGGGGGGCTTTATTCCCCTCTAGCCGATGCTCGGCACTTAGAATGGTGATGTCTGACTGCTTGTGAGCATCTCATTCTACTGGCTATGCTTTTCTATGGAACATGTTAATGCTATCAAACAAAAGTACACAAAACATTTAAACACCTGTATTAGCAATGGTTGTACCTTAAAGCAGCTTCACTTATCAAAAAAAGTAGAGGGAAGGTTTGGACATTAGTGGACATACACTATGTGAACGAATGTATTGGGACACCTCTTAGTTACTGAATTCTGCTATACTTCAAGTGAAGATCAACCTTAATGCTTCAGCATACTTTGGGGAAGTTTATTCCAGCATGACTGTGCCCCAGTGCACAAAGCAAGCTCCATAAAGACATGGTTGGATGAGTTTGGAGTGGAAGAACTTGAATGCCCTGCACAGAGACCTGACTTCAACCCCATCCAACACCTTTGAGATGAACTGGAATGGAAATTGTGAGCCAGGCCTTCTTGTTCAACATCAGTGCCTGAACTCATAAATGCTCTACAGAACAAATGGGCACAAATTCCCACAGAAACTCTTGTGGAAAACTTTCCAAGAAGAGTGGAAGCTGTTATAGCTGCAAAGGGGGTACCAACTCCATAATAAAGTCTTTGTTTCTGAATGCAATTTTATAGTTTTAAAGTTCTTGTTGGTGTAATGGTAAGGCATCCCAATATTTTTGTCCATTTAGTGTATAATACCACTTGAATAGTAGAGGCCTACAGGGGGCTAATGAGGCTCCAACTCACTGTGAGGTCTTGTTGCCTGAGATGACTGTTGCTATGCTGCGATGACTGTCCCAAAACCTCAGGGCGCCATGTCGGAGCCTCGGGCCACAAAACATGTCCAGTTGCTGAGCAAAAGACAGACAGAAGGTGTAGTTAGGACAAAACAAGCAAGCAAAGTATCATTTACCTTTGTGGTTGACTTTTTACTAGGTGTAATTTGATAATTACACAGTTGATTCCATTTATAAATGTTGTGAATCATATTTGAACTATATTAAACATCAACAAGCTGGTACAAGCTCGTTTTAACAAATTTTAACAATTTCTTTTGACAGTTTCAATGTCATAACTAGGTGAAAACTGTGCATATTTTGTATTTTTGCAAGTCTAATCATTTAGACCATAGCAAAACATCTTTTCTGCTTACACATACATAATGAATTGTCAGTTTGATGTTAGAATTCATACTTTTGACTGAATTTCTTGTTTCAACGGTGCACTGATATGTAAGAATAATTAATAAAAAACATTTTGCCAGTAATAAATGCAATAAAAGTAAAAAGGATGGATGCCATTAGACCTTCATTTTTAGGAAAATGAACAAATAAAAACACATAGGATATAGTGGCACACTCCTTGAACTGCAGTGCTGCAGAACAGGACTAAGTCAGGCTTTCTAAGCACCTTCAGAGATCTCCCTCCGAGTTCTGCAGTGGTGTGGCTGACACACACCCTTGACTGGTGAGATCCTTCCCTACACAACTGTCTCCTCCTCCTGTAGGCCTGAAGGCTGCCAACCCCCTGGCCAGTGTCTTATCTCTGGCTTTTTCTGCAGCATACCAGCTCCGGATAGCCTGGGAGAGCAGTAAATAAAAGAGTCCTGCTCAGGTCCAGGCGGGCTCACACACCCTTGTGGTTGAGGCTAAGAGAAAAACAAGAAAAGAGAAAAAAGACTTGCTCAGTGGGGTGAGTGTTCCAGAGCCTGGCCCACTCTCAGCCAATCAGAGAGCTTTCCAGGGATCTTTGGAGCCCTCCTTATCCCTTTTCCCCCTTCCCACCCCCTTTATTTACAGCCCTAAGCTGTTCCTCTCCTCAAGAAAATGTCTACGTGCAAGGGGTGGGTCGGAAGGCCTGGGAGGAGCATGGCCTAGTCCTCCCAGCAGAGGAAGCAGGCTCGAACTGCAGGTTTGGCCTAGTGAACCCTGGTGAAAAGTCCCACCCTCTCTTCTGGCTCAGCCAGCAAATGAAATGAAAGATGACCCTGCCAAGCCCCTGGCTGCCATCCAACCCCTGGGGGAGGTCCTCTCTTCCTACACTTTCTCTGAAACTTTTTCTGGACTGGACTGAGGAGCCAGACTTTGTGTAAAAGTCAGAGAACCACCTTGCTAGTGTTTACTGTCACACTGCAGTTCAGCTACAACCTGTCCCAAGTGAATCATTCGCTTTTTTACTTTTGTACTGGAGCCTCAAGGCTAACACTGCTATATGTGTGTGTGTGTGTGTGTGTGTGTGTGTGTGTGTGTGTGTGTGTGTGTGTGTGAACCCAGAACTGAGAAGCCCTGCTTTACATCCTACGTCTTTCACATTTGCGTGTTTTTCCTGCTCTTACACTCCTGCTTCAGAGATGATCAGTTGGAGCTGGTGTTTTCAGATAGGGAAAGCTCTCAAATGTGCAGGGCTGAGGATACCCCAGGACCAGGGCTGGAAAAAGTGGATCATCCGTTTATTTCTAGGGAGAACTGATCTTCTGTATGGTAGTAATGCGGTTTTATATACTGTATATACACATAAAAAGTATATTGTGTCCAAATCTTTTAAGAAAAAAGATTCCATTCAGTACATCAGCTGCCTTCAAAAAAATCTGCTTAGCAAGTTTAGGAATATATTTTATATATACTTTATAAAGAAACAGATTGTTGAAGGAAGCAGAGGAGAGCACGCAGACCGCTGGTTCCTCGTCTCTACACGACCTGTAGATTTAGCCTCTTGCGGCTACTAGTGGTGTAGAGCTGCATCACCTGACTGTGAGATGGTTTTCTAAAGAAGCACTGAAATGTTGCTCCTCCTTCTGATCAGAAGTGAAAAATGCAAAGAAATCATACTTAAGCAAAAGTATGAGAATTGTGTCAAAATTGTGCTCAGAAGCATTTAAACACGTTTAAGTTCACTAAAGTAAAACATAAATGTTTTAACAAATAAATGTTTTTAGTGTATTGCGGAGGTGTATAGTGCAGTACTGTGTGATGATGTGTTGTGTGTGTGTGTGCGTGTGTGTGTGAGCATATGTGTGTGTGTGTGTGTGTAATGGCTCCTTGCACAAAAGTCAATCAGCACAGTCACAGGCAGCTTTGTTTTTACAATGGTATGAATTTTGTTGGATGTTCTGGAAAACAACAAAGTGGAATTGGATTGGAACTCACCAGATTGGCTAGAGCAAAAACATAAAATTTCTTGGACTATTAGTAGCATAGTAACAAGTACCCTGCATATCTGAATTAAAATGCATCGTGTGCTTTTCTGAGCATTTGGTGGATATTGTCAGTACTGCTAGAACACTGGCCAATTGCATGTTCTATTAGTGAGCAGTGGTCTTGAATTAGATTTGGTCCCGTGCAGTGTGTAAAGGGTTGTGCTCATAGTTCTTAAATATTATTTTAAACGTCAGTAAACATCAAGACATGAAAATGTCTCTAAGTGTTATGTTATTCTATTATACAACACTACAAAACTGTAGCTGTAAAATGTAATTTAAGAGTACAAGTGTTCAATTACAATAACAGGTGACTACAAATCTAATGTACAAAATGGGACCAGGCAACCCTCTTCCTCTGCTGTAAGATCTGGTCCAGTCCATTGTTCACCTGCCCTTTGTAGGCGCAGTGGACAGGAGTTAGCATGGGCGCTCTGACTGGTCTACTGCTACACAGCCCCATTCTAGACTGAATATGACGCATTCAAATTGTTGGTTGACTTTTTCAACAGTAGCACATCTGAGAATTTGGTCCAATCTCACCTTGCTTTGCATTGCCCTGGTAAATCTGTTGTATCACTGAGGGTATGGACTCGTCACTGCTGAGCAGGAGCCCCTTGCCCTTTTGGAGATGCTGTCCATCCAACTATTGCTCTGATGACAGCTTTGCACACTCTTGGCATTTGTTCAATCAGATTCACGAGGAATCGACATGGAATGGTATTTAATTAACAGGTGTTTCTTCGTCAAGAGTTCATTAGTGGAATTTCTTGCCTTCTTACTGTGTTTGGGATCATCAGGTGTGATGGTCGGGTTGGTACACAGTTTGTAATCCTATTCCACTACGGTTCTACTCTACATTACAGCAAGAACCACTTAACTAAGTAAAAAAGAAACAACAGTCCATCATTACCTTTTTATAAAACATATTCTGGTTTGTTTAACTCTTTTTTTTTGTTTACTGCATAATTCCACGTGATCCTTCATCATTTTGTTTGTTTTCAATATTAATCTACAATGTAGAAAATAATAAAAACAAAGAAAAAACACTGAATGAGAAGGTGCGTCCAAACTTTTGACCGGTAGTGTAAATATAAACTAAGTTTTTAAAACAGGACAGGGACAATACAAAGAGCGTGTGTGCAATTCACGCTATGGTTGGGAAACCATAGACATACAGTTGTAGTAGGTGCAATTTTGGCATGAGGTAGACTGTGTTTGGGCAAATGTACAAATATACAATAAATGAGCATTTTGTGTTGAAGTCCAGTCTGTAGTATTTTGTGGTATTTGTGTCTACAGAGGGTGTTTTCTGTTGTTGAGTTTAACGGTCCTTTGGTGGCCATGAGTTAACATCGTAATTGACCACAGCTGGCTTCAACACAATCAGATGTGCAGGTCTGGTACTTTTGTTTGTTGAAGCTGGCAAACCTAAAGCACATACACAATAAGAACATGCACAATTAAGCACATATTCCTTTTTCATTCCTATTTTATTCTGCATGTCTTCCTACAGCCACTAGGTGGTGGTATAAAGCTACAAATGCTCTCTGTACAAATCCCCGGATAAGAAGCGTAGGGAGGCAAAGAAGTGTTAAGAGATGTTATCTTAATGTTACAGCTCGATTAGGCCAATAAATGCGAGCCCTTAAAGTCAAACAATTCATTTAATTCGAAGGAGCAGCTTTCCATTCCGAATTATCTTTTAAAGCTGCTGGTGGAAATTCAGACATGGAGCATCACTTCCCACATTTACAATGGTCAAACCGGCACACTAGCAAAACAGGAGCAGTTCTAACAGATTACAGAGGTCTGAGAGGTCACTTACTAACCATTTTGTCCCAGGATTATGACTCAAATAAGAAGAGCGGTGTACCTGGCTGGGTGCCACCCTTCAGCATTACCACTCCCTGGCCTGGCCGTGAGGGCCCTGCAGGACCCCATTAGAGCCCTGTAAGCATTAAAAGCATTAGGATTATTTCCTGCTCAGTGGACATTAGTGGGTCATTGCTCTGGTCCAACTGATCTTGTTAGCCAAATGATATAAGCCTGACTTCCTCCTGGTGTCGAGGAGGAAACATTTGTAGAGGTGGACAAATGGAGTTCAATGATGTGTCATTTGCACACATTGGAACCAGTCCCCTTACATCATACCCAGAGAGAACCGAGAAGAGAAACAGGGACCCAATCACGGTTAGATCACTGCCAGAAAGCTTAGCACAGCTCGTGATCAAGAAAGGGTCCGTTTCAAATCTTACAGACAAAAAAATTCAAAAGCTCTGGAAAAACAGAACACTCTAAGTGGACCTTAGGAACAAAAAATTACAGCCATTTTGTTTAAGAGTGAACGAGAGATTTGTTTTCTTTTAATTAGTCAAGTTCTGTAAACACTGCATCATTTCTCTTATTTTGATGTATCGTCATTTCCTTTAAAATATACTTTAAAGAACAATATTTTTATTTGGAAATTAGGAGAAATATTGTCAGCAGTTCTTAAAAACCAAGGCGAAGCTGTTCAGTTCAATGCACCTATAAAAGATAAAACCTGAGAAACTGGACATTTTGCAGTGGTCTCGCTGTATATTTCTCAAAGAGGTGAAGAAGCAGCTGGGTATTCACAATAATGTGGATTTTCTTTTTCTCTTGTCAGTCTGCTGCAGCCACAAATTATGATTTGATTTCTGTGTAACAAGCAGCAACAACAAAAACATTTAACTAAACAGCACAGAACATGAAACTTCTTAAACATGGTTATAAATTGTAAATACAGAGCTGTACTGTAGAGCTTTCGAGATACTCCACTGCACAACTAGGGTTACTCAAGCATAACACATGTGCATGAAGAACACCGCAAATTCCTGTCTCCAACCTAATTAGAATGATAATAGAGTAAGAATTCTCATTTGTGTCTTGGGGTCAACCAACCATGAGGTGGTCATAGTTTTTTTTTTCTTTTTTTTGTATCTAGGACGCTTACAAACAGTGGAATGGAAATCAGCCACACAGCTGAAACAAGGTGTCAAATAATAATTCCATAATACACAAAAGACTATGGTTTGATGGGATGACCTACTGTTATCCGTAAAAAAATAAGTACTGTCAGAAATGTTGCTTTAGCAACATGAGATACGTTTTTTAAAATAGTAGTACACGGGTAAAACTCCAGACGTCAGATCTGTTCCTCTTTCAGTTCTGGAAGCTTCCAGTACCTGTTTGCTACATAATCACGTGGTTCCAGTACAAACTCTCAACATTTAACACTTCTTGATTGTCTACATTTGGGATGAGGAGAAAATTGGTCCTATGCTGCTGAAAGTTGAAACATTTTTAGAATAATTAAATTATATTAAAAACTATGTATGATCTTGTACTGTATAGTGGAGTGCATGCTGTTTGTTGTCTGATGAATCAATATTAATGACCCAAACTGTGTAAGTCTTCTTAACAGTTTCACTGTGCTCTTTGGAAAAGCTTCACTTTTCTGATGCAAGCTCACTGAAATATGTCCTCTAGGCCAATACCTTTACAAGCACTCAACGCGTAACTTCAGAACCATTGTCATGGTATCTGGTGTGCTCTCATTAGGTGAACCTCTACCTCCCCATGCTGTTCTTCTGACCCTTCAGATACTCTTGTGGGGGTGAGCTCATTTCCCAGTTTCTGAAAGATCACAAAGGAGTGGCACATGACTGCAGTGCTAATCAATGTGTGTATCTGTGTGGGTGGTGAATGCATCAGATCACTTATATAGCCAATTAGCTTCTAGGCGGATGGAGATTAGATCCCAGAAGATGTGATGTGCTGAAGAAACGAGGTTGGTTTACTGAAGCATGGAGAAAAATAAGAAACCTTCCATGAACTCTGTACAGGGTTCATTTCATGTACTCTGTGCTTTCATACAGTTCATTCTGCCCGAGTCACATTCCTGCACTCTTATCTAATGACATTTTTTGCTTTTAAGTGTAAATGACCTGGATTGTAATAGGTGCTAAGGAGGTGTCCTCCTCATCCTCCTCAAAAGAAAAGAAATCACTCTCTTTGGCTGAATCTGTGTGATGTGAAG
>JBBPCX010000160.1:4262274-4280356 GCA_037974365.1 Hydrocynus forskahlii
AGTAGTAGTAGTAGTAGTAGCAGTAGTAGTAGTAGTAGTAGTAGTAGCAGTAGTAGTAGTAGTAGTAGTAGTAGTAGCAGTAGTAGTAGGATTAGTAGTAGTAGTAGTAGTAGTAGCAGTAGTAGTAGGATTAGTAGTAGTAGTAGTAGTAGTAGTAGTAGTTACAGTAGTGGTAGTACTAATCGATCCAAAAATTTGCATCGTCCACAAAAGTGTTATCCCACAGCAAACAAACCAAACTAAGGTTTCTTTTTGATCTGGAATAAGACCACCTCCTTTGGTCTGGGCTGACACCTTGACACCTGAAGGCCCAGACCGAATGAGGTAGGCGTGAAAACACAGTTAATGTCTACTAGAAGGGGAACATAATGTCAGTGAGCGCTTTGGGAACAGCCTTGGTTGGAAGGGACGGCTGTAACCGGTTGGGTTTAAGTTGTTGTAGGACACACAAAACTAAAAAGATGTGGTCTCCGCTTATGGTACAGTTCTGTAATATTTCTGAATTTTTGCTAAATTGCATGTTACCAGCTTATTACTCTGGAGGTCAAGTGATTCATTTTTTATTCACATTATACAGCTATAAACTAACATTTCTCTCCTCAAGATCTGCTGTGACCTTCTACCTCTTCACTCTATGGCTTATCATATACAATACAGTATTGAGATGTTCATTAAAAAATTGACTGTGCTCTCCATATTTAACCTTACTTTAAAATACATAGGCCTTGTGCATTCACATATATGCATTATGTATGTGAGAAAATGTCCAATTATCAAAGTAAAGGTGCCTGACATAAAAATTGAATGCCTGAGTGAAAGTATTACGTGCATGGTTCAATAATCTCTGACAAGAAGGAGTTGCTGCAATGTTCTACCAGTGCCTGCTTTGGCTGAGATAAAGGAGATACCCCCGTGGAGAACTGTACTGCCACAGCACCAGAACAATATTCCATTAATTTTCATGCAAATTCAGTGTCATCATATGCATGGAGCACTTTGCGCTGAATATTGATGATAGCTTTTGGAAGTCATAGCAGATGTGTTTTTTCTTTTTTCTATCGGTTTGTTTTGCCAGACGCTGAACTACTTGAAAAGCAGCATAATAGGGCTGTTGAATCCTTCAAGCTTGTAGAGTTGAAAAACCCTTGAAAATCCTATTAGACCTCAGCACTCGGGAATGATGCGGGTTCTGCCGAACCGCAGCTTGGACACACTCGTGTGAGTGAAACCGCTCAGAATTAGTTTGCAAGTAATGTTTCACTAACTTATAACTTCAAATCCAGATTTGTTACATTTCCTCTCCTTCTCCAAAGATAAAGGTCCTTTTTATGGTGTTCACAGTAGTTCAGTCCTGTTTTCATGCCTTGACCTGTGAATGAGGTATAGGTGACTCACTGGCTGTGTTTAGATTTATGCCATTAAAAGAATATTGAAATCAAAAAGTGTGAAATAATAAGTGCAAACCAATGATTTTGTTTATACCGATTTCTGACCAGTCAAGTAAAATTATTAAGCAGGCTAAGAAGTCAAATAGGAAAACACACCACACTAACTGAGCAAATCTGCTATTTCTACCCCACCAAACCCTCAGTTTGACATAACAGTCATAGTCATGGGACACAAATGCCTAGTCAGAGTCATATTAACTTTCATTTCTTAACTGTTCGATGTCAGAGTGCAGTCATCCACTTTAGCGTGGTTTTATATGGCATGCTGGTCCATCAAAGAAAGTAAGGAAAATATTATGTATATGTAAGGGGGGCCATTGATTGACGGCTGCTCCCGAGCTTGCATCTAAAGGGAGCACAAGGCTAGCAGCCTCGCTTTTATTGCCTGGGGTGAGGCCTACGACACCGCCTCCTCATGATCATTCTGATCAGGGGCACTTGGAGGAGGGCTTAGGGAACCAACCCCCGTGTAAACATTCTGATCAGTGGTACCTGCATTCTGCCATTCATAACAGGGCTTGTACATACACTGATAGTGCCCTGATTAGGTGTGGTTAGGGTTAGAGAGGACTTGACATCATGCCCTGAGCTGTCCCACACCCTTGGAGCTAGCTTGGTTAGCAAGGGTAGATAGGATTAGTTAGGGGTCAGTTGCCATGTCCACCACCTGAATCCTTCTGCACCCTTAGACCCAGCCAGTACTGGCGTTCTGAGTCATTCTTAGCTTGTCCAACTCCTCTAGGAGTCTGGATGCTCCAGCACACCCCTGTGTTACCCTGAGCTTTTTAGCTCTTCTAGGAGTCTGGCATCCCAACACCCATCCTCAGCCTTTATCTTCGGAGCTTCGGGTGCTCTGGCACTCCCCTCTGGTATTTACCCATTCAGTGTAATCACGTTCCCTTTGGTCTGTTTGAGCCTGACCTCTTCTCACCTTAGTCCTGGGTCCTGGGTGTTCTTTAGTGCTCTCCTTGGGCACTCTTTTTAGGACACTGTCAAAAATGCACACAGCACATTTTCAGTCAGGTACACATGTCTGTTCTCTCACTTTTCATTTGTCTTGTAGGACCTCCCTATCCGTTCTTTCTGTAGCTGCCAGTCTGTTCCCTCCTGGTGGGTTTCACATTTTCTTTTCTCTTCCCACCTCTTTTCAGGCCGATCCCCTGTAAGAAGCATTCCACTGAGTCACTGCCGGTATTCTCTGGCTCAGCAATACGGCGATCCCCCCATTCCTCAGGCGGAGCAGGACTGAACATCACTCAGGGCAAAGCTTTTTCCACCGTGCTCCTTTCTGTGAGTTTGAACCCGGTTTGTGGTGGATCATTTTTCAGTCTCTGTGCTTGGGTGTGTTCTTAAAACCCCTCCATCATCCATATGTTTATATATGTGTGTGTGTGTGTGTGTGTGTGTAACTCACAGCATTGCTCCTTCACAATCCCCCTGTAATATATATGTATGTACACACACACAGACAGAGAGAGAGCACTGCTGCAAGTTATCTACACTGTACAACACACAAATGCCACAACCATGTCAGTGTCACTGCTGTGAAAAGAATGAATCACCATCCACATAAAGCCTGCTCCCTGTACTGGGGGGGTTCTGACAATTGATGAGTGAGGTAAACAAATGATGCAGAGAAACAGATGGACTACAGTTGTATGGAAGGTTGAGCTGATAAATTCAACAGTGAGAGTACATACAATGTGGGTGTACCTAATGAAGAGCCTCGTAAGAGCACATATAATCTCAGTTTTGACCCAGCATCCTCAGAGGACCTACATCTGTTCAGCAATCCAGCAGAGCTGCAAGTTCCTCTTCCCAAGATGATCAAATTAGTCTACCCTATCAGATATGCTGTGTCTGCATCAGACAACATGAATCTCAGAGTGAAGCATTTCAAAGCCACCCGTGGAGGCAGGAGCTGCGAGAGCGAAGGCTGCAATAATATAGATTTTTTTTCCTCCCCTGTAGGCACCGGATAGCTCATAACGAAAAATAAGCTTCCACAAAAACACATTCCAGGACTGAAATATATGCAACTTCGTATGCATATGAAAATCAATGGAGGAAAAAAATTGTCTTTATTTGCACAATTGCCACTTCGGATGATTCCCTCGCTAATGGACGGCGGTGCATAGGCACTCAGCTCCACCAGAGTTTCCTCGTCTGCGGCCATGATTACGAAGGCGATGGACAGGAGATGGATGCATTTGGTAATGAGTCAGCCATCAAGGCTGCTGCATTATGCAAGGATCAACATGAAGGAAAAGGGACAGCGATTTTACTTTTCCAAATTCCATGAATATATACATACAAAAAAGCTGGACGAATTTGTTCCCAAAACAAGTCATTTCAAAGCAGCAATTTCAGCTTTGACAATGAATAACCAGAGAGGCATTTCATAGTGATTCTATTTCCGACCTGACACCTGTGCTTATACGCTTCACCCCATATCGGCTGAGAGAGAGCTTGTATACGGGGTCGGTCTAAAAAAAGCCTGAGATGTCTCAAGATGCCACCACAGAGTTTCTGCTCTGGGCCTCTGCCACTGAATTTGTCTTGAGCACATGAGTTCAGTTTAAGGGTCAAAATCCATGAAAATTTGGATTATTCATCCTTTCTGAGCTGGAGAGAGGGATAATGACATTAGTGTAGTCTCTCCCAGAACATTGACAAGTCTTCACTTATTTAATTGCTTATGAATAGTTAAGAGGGTTGTGGTCAAGAAAGTGTGCTTGGGATCAGGATGGTGAGAGAACTTCCTCAATATTGCATGCAGGGTCCTTAGGGGTTAAAAAAATGAGAAAGGCTTTGCAAACAGATTACTGAGCCGGCAGAGTGCTTCAGAGAAACCCACTATTTTAGAGTGAGGAAACTCAATCTGAACCTTCAGTGTATCTGTTCTGCCATTCCCCAATAGAGAAAAAAGAAAAATGTTTGAAAAGCTATTTATGAGAAGAATAAATAAAAGTGTATCTCCATTTATATAAAAAAAATCTACATCAAGGCTGGGTGAGTAACTGTATAGGGCTTATAAACACTATATAATGCTTTGAGAAAGTTATAGAACTTTTTTTTTTTACTTTTTTACAATAACTGCTTATTCGAGTACAGAAATAAATTGCAATATTGATTTGATTTATTTTGAGAATGATGGTAAGAGTATACGTCAGGCATTTCCAAAGCCCAGCCCGCTGTCAGATTTCATTTGGCCCGCAGCTTCAGTCTTATAATGTTATTGGCTCACTAGCTCCATCAGAATAAACAAATCATAAAACTTAAAAAATATAATTCCTCCTTTCACCACATGGTGGCAGCACCATTGCAATGCTATCTGGCTCTGCATCCGTGCCGCAAAACCTCCTCCTCTCATTTCTGCCATGGCGACTGCAAAGAATTAGAATCAGCAAGTTATCTGTTCTTTGATCAATCTGAAATTGAGGGTTTTAAACGGTAACATCTGTCATTATTAACAGTGAAAAGCCTAAAGCACACTAATGAACTTGGACTTGTGGCACTTATTTTATGAAACTCTTGAATAAGATTTGGTTATAACTGTGGATGTCATGTCCCTGTAGATGTGACACAAAGTATTGCTTTCTGAAAGATCTAGTAAAAGACAAGGGCAAAATTCACTTGTTTTAAACTTTAATGATAACAGACCACTGTGCATTACTTATAACTCCTGTTTTAAATGTTAATGAGGCAAAGATATTGATCAAACTCATGGAAATTTAAGGTATTCTATTCAGTTTGTTCAATGTTATCTGACTCTCCAGATATGAAAGTACCGCAGAAATGTGCTTTTAGAGTTGTTCACGTCTGCCTGAGTGACTTCTATTTGGTTACATTGCCATTTGAAAAATAAAGGTAACTGTGACAATGAAATGTGTTTTATAAAAGTGTATATTTTCATATAACTTTTGTGGTTAAAAAAGGAACTACTGGCCCCCAGGGATCTTTATTTTATCAAATTTGGCCCTCTTTGCAAAAAGTTTGGACACCCCTGACCCATGTGAAATACAAGGAGATGGTTTCATTGTGTGTTCAATGATACATCAGAGACTATTTTCAGTCCTTAGGCAAAATAAATGATTCCGGTCAAAACTGTTACCAAAGGATAATGGCGCAACTTCCGCAGGGCATGACCACACAGGGCTGGATCATTATTGAAGGCTGATTGAGCAGGGGGAGGGGTTTTCCACAACGAGCAGGAAAAACCCAATAAAGAGGTCACAATCAGGGCTAATGGTTACTTGTTGGTTTGAGTAGTCTGGAGAGAATATGGCAAAAATGTGTGTTATTGCCGCGGTCCTGGCTTTTTGTGGTTACTTAACCTGCTTGAGTAATGCAGCAACTGTCCCATGGAGTCCACGAGCAGCAAAACAACCTCAAAAACCTCAACCTCCAGTGCAGTTCCCTCCTCAGCAATTTGATCCTCCACAGCAGCTCGTCATCCCTGATAAATGCCAAGTGAATGATGCTGATAAGGTTCCTTGTGGAGAACCTAGCATAGATGCTGCTCACTGTGGTGCCATTAGCTGCTGTTTTGATGGGCAGCAGTGCTACTATGGGAAGACTGGTAAGTTTCTTCTTTTTGTTTACTTTGACAAATTACAAACTATGAAAACTTTCTCTCTTCCTCTGCTTTCCAGTGACTGTCCAGTGCACAGTAGATGGCCAGTTTGTGTTGGTGGTGGTCAGGGATACAACACTACCCAGACTGAGCCTGGATTCAATCAGCCTGTTGGGAGGAAGTGCTGCACCCTGTGGTGCTGTTGATTATACTGCAAACTTTGCTATTTACCAGTTTCCAGTAACTGCTTGTGGCACAAATGCAATGGTTGGTGTCTGATCCTTTTAACTTCAGGTGGATGGTGCCTGTTTGTGTTGGTGTTTTGGAACATGTACTGTGCTTTTTCCACCCTTCCAGGAGCAAGGTGACTATGTGGTCTATGAGAACAAAATGACTTCCTCTTATGAAGTTGGAGTGGGTCCCCTTGGTGCGATCACAAGAGACAGCCACTTCGAGTGAGTGGGGAAATTGCATCATATGGCAGAAGTGTCCTTTTAATTTTAGCTCTTTTAATTACTGACCTTGTCATCTTTGCCAGGCTTTACTTCCAGTGTAGCTATTTGGCCACAAGTGTTCCATCACTGGCTGTTCAGCTCACACTCAATGATCCTCCTCTACCAGTCGTTGCCTCTGGACCCCTGAGAGTACAACTCCGACTAGCCAATGGTCAGTGTGTCACAAAAGGCTGTGTGGAAGGTGAGAGAATCTTGTCTTGACTCTCATGGAATTTTTTTAAAATTTATTTTAGTTGTTTCTGGCTCCTGAAACACTGTTGTCCCAACAGAACAGGTAGCCTATACATCATACTACAGTGAAGCTGACTACCCTGTGACTAAAGTTCTGAGGGAGCCTGTGTATGCTGAAGTGCGTATCTTGGAGAGGACTGATCCCAACATTGTCCTGGTCTTGGGACGCTGCTGGGCAACTTCGTCCCCTAACCCCCTCAGCCTTCCTCAGTGGGACCTGTTGGTAGATGGGTAAGTTGGCTGTATGTCTATGACTTGCATAGTCCAGTGCTTTATTACAGGCTAGTATTAACTTGATGTGCTCCAAAGGTGCCCATACCAGGATGACCGCTACTTGACCACTCCAATTCCTGTTGATGGCTCCTCTGGCCTTCCATTCCCGAGCCATTACAAGCGCTTTGTCCTCAAGATGTTCACATTTGTGGATCGCACCTCCATGGCTCCCTTGCATGAGACGGTAACCTTGTAATCCTATTTCTGTTGGTTTGTATATGTATATGGGGTTATTGCGTCAAAGTCCCCCTTTTCCATTCCCACAGGTCTACATCCATTGTAGTACAGCTGTGTGTTATCCGACTGCAGCGGACAGTTGTGAAAGAAGGTGCACCAGACAAAGTAAGTAAACCCCACTGGAACTCAGTTCTCATGGCTGCTTGTTTACAGGCTCAGTGCTTTTCTTCCTCTTTACCAGGGCGAGATACTGCTGCAGCAGAAAAGAACTCGGCTAATTCATCAGCCATTGTTTCTAGTGGAGAAGTCATTTTTACAGTGAAACCCTGAGCTGCTTGTGAAGCCTTATGTAATAAAGATATCTTTTGAAAGCTTTTTTTTTTTTGGGGGGGGGGTGGACCTGTAGTGGTGATGTGTCCCCCAAGAGGTAACATAGTTTGCGTGCTGGACACGTAACCACCTCTTACCTCAATTAGACTTGTAGGTCTTGCTATGCAATCTAAACTCTTGACAGCTGGCTCACATGTGCTAGATGAGTACACCCAAAAACCTCATGCTGACTGGTTAAGTCATGACCCTACACACTGCATGATGGAGTATTTTGAGGAGCAATGTTATCAAATACAGTGCTAGCAGTCATTCCAAAATGTCACTTTTTTTTTTGCCAAGAAAATGTGTGAACATTCTCAGGGGAGTACGTGTGCACAATTTGGCCACTATCAGTGTGTGGAATTGTGACTAATTTTCCTATTTCACATTCTCTCTGTTGGTGAGAAACAAGTTACAAAAACATTTGTCATTTAAAACAGTGACCGATATAGCCACACTCATAAGCTTTCCATTCATGCAATCTCAGTTTCTTGATCTGTTCAACTTTTTGTGCTGTGGCAACTAGAGCCTCCTAGACACCGTTCAGACAGGTGTACCGTTTTCCCATTTAAGAAGGGCCCACACGTTCTCAACTGGGTTTAGGTCTGTTATTTCCTCTTGTAGGCCTTTACTGGCTAGCCATGCATTGGAGCACTTTGATGCATGTGATGGTGCATTGTCCTGCATAAAAATCATTGTCTTCTTGTAAGATGCAGGCTTTATCCTGTAACACTGCTTGAAACTACTATTCCAATGAGCTCCTCTTTAAAAATACCAGCCCACACCAGTACCCCACCTCCACCTTGCTGGCATCTGAGTCAAAGTGGAGCTCTGTGCCCATTACTGGTCTGCAAGCCTGTTCAAGAGTCCCTCTCCTCTCAGTCTGTGAAACTGAAAAATCTATTTCTTGGCCCCGTCTTGACATTTCAACTTGTGTGTTCAGTGGTAGTCAGGTTTCAGCCTTCCTTACCACGGCCACATCTCTGAGCACTGAACATCTTGTATTTCTGGCCACTGCAGGTAGGTCGCAGTTCCAGAATGGTGGAACTGGAGGATAATGGGTTTCTGGTCGCTTCACATTTGATTCTTAAATCTTTTTCTCAACACGTTTCTTGTGACTGTGTTGACTATTAAGCAAAAAATGTTTGGTTCTGTGATCACAGCCAAATGTTTGAGCAATTTTAGTGCTGCATCCCTCTGAAAGACTACCAATTTTTGACTTTTTGCCCTTTGTCTGACAAAGCTGCCTAATAATTATGCACACCTTGATATAGGGTGTTGATCTCCTTAGCCCACACTCTCCCTCATTTAACAAATACACCACCTGAGATGCTTAAATCCAATAAGCATTCAAGTTTATACAGCTTGGAGTGGGAGTATATGCGTGTAAATTATATGGTCTAATTTGCATAATCGTGCACACAGTGTACTCAAGGCAGTACATATAATCTATGAACTACACACTTGCCTTTAAGAGGCAGTGGGGTTTTGGACAAACTTGCAGACGTAAGGATGTACCATGACCTGTAATGCCAGGGCCCACAAGCAGGTCAGAGTACATTAGACTGTGACAATACATGAAATGTCTCTTACCTGTGCACTAAATTTATGTCTGACATTTAGCAGAGGCTCTTATCTAGAGTGACCTTTTCTTCCTTCTCTCACGGCCTGCCGTCAGATTTCATTCGGCCTGCAGTTTCGGTCTCGTGTTATTTATGGCTCGCTAGCTCTATCAGAATAAACAAATCATAAAACTTTAAAACTATAATTGCACCATTGCAATGCTATCTGGCTCTGCATCCATGCCGCAAACCCTCCTCCACTCATTTCTGCCATGGCGACTGCAAAGAATTAGAGTCAACAAGTTATCTGTTCCTTGATCAATCTGAAATTGAGTGTTTTGAACGGTAACATCTGTCATTATTAACAGTGAAAAGCCTAAAACTAATGAACTTATGGCACTTATTTTATGAAACTCTTGAATAAGATTTGCTTATAACTGTGGATGTCATGTCCCTGTAGATGTGACACAAAGTATTGCTTTCTGAAAGATCTTGTAAAAGACAAGGGCAAAATTCACTTGTTTTAAACTTTAATGATAACAGACCACTGTGCATTACTTATAACTCCTGTTTAAAATGTTCATGAGGCAAAGATATAGATCAAACTCATGGACATTTAAGGAATTCTATAGTTTGTTCAATGTTATCTGACTCTCCAGATATGAAAGTAAGGCTGAATTGTGTTTTTAGAGTTGTTCACGTCTGCCTGAGTGGCTTCTATTTGGTTACAGTGCCATTTGAAAAATAAAGGTAACTGTGACAATGAAAATTGTTTTATAACAGTGTGCATTTTCATGTAACTTTTGTGGTTAAAAAAATGTCAGTAGGAAGTACTGGCCCCCAGGCATCTTCACTTTATCAAATTGGGCCCTTTTGCCAAATGTTTGGACACCCTTGGTCTAAGTCATTCCTTCATTCCTCAGAAATGTGAAGCAGTGGTAGGACAATACCTTGCACTGTGAATGGTGGGGGGATTGTCCTACTACTGTTTACACTATTTACATTCTTTATACTTTTATAAGGTTCTTCACTGTTGCATCTCATTTACAAAAAACAAAAAAACAGTTCTTGAAGGGTGATTAAAGGAACCAAATGTGGTTCTTTTATGGCATCACCCTAACAGTTCCTTAAGTTTTACATATTTAAAGTACTAGGTAACTATTTTGTGTCACATGATGGTAATTCCTTACAAGCTTAACTAAATTTCACTGAAATGACAAACAGGTTCTTGGCATAAACTGGCTAGTTGTGAGGTACCATCTCAACAATATTGTCTAATTATTATGGGTAAAACAGATTATACACAAATAAAGAACAAGGAGTCTTGCATGGTATATACCTGTCTATTAGCTATGACAAAACTCAAGAAAGCAAGAACTGGTACTGTTTCTTCAGGTTTACTTGGGGACATTTCTTATTAACTTTCCAGATGAAACGTGGCAATACACTGAACTTAAGTGTGAGTATGTTTACACCACCTTATTGAATAATCATCTATCTGATAAAGACGTGTTTTGCTATGTTCTATTTCAGCTTAATAGGTAGAGCCATGTTAGTTTTTCAGTGTAATTTGGTAAAACTGTCAGTTTACACTATATGGACAAAATATATAGGGACACACCTGGTTTTCCGGGTATGGTCTAGGCCAGGGGTCACAAACCTTTTTGAAACTACTTCACGGGTACTGAGCCATATGGAGGGCTACCAGTTTGATACACTAGAACAGAGTTTACCTAAACGTTTCTAAATTTCAAGTATAATAAAAGTGTTTTACATGCTTTTTTTGAGATATTATTTTCAAATCTATATAAATGCAAATGTGATTAAAGAAGAATAGTAACAGGATAAAATTAAATGGTAGACGCTGCTAACTGGTGAGTTGTGCTGTTTTTAGAACAGGTCCGTGGGCTACTCATGTGGTCCTTGGGGGCACCCTGGTGCCTGCGGGCACTGTGTTGGTGACCCCTGGTCTAGGCCTCTTACTTCCAGTGAAGGGCAATCCTAATACTTCAGCAGACCAAGACATTCTGGACAATGCCATGTTTCCAACTTTGTGGACACAGTTTAGGGAAGAACCTTTTCTATTCCAGCATGACTGTGTCCCAGTGCACAAAGCAAGCTCCATAAAGACATGGCTGGAGGAGTTCAGTGTGGAAGAACTTGACTAGCCCACACAGATCCCTGACCTCAACCCCATCCAACACCTTTGGAATTAGCTGGAACAGAGATTGTGAGCCAGACCTTCTTGTCCAACATCAGTGCCTGACCTCATTAATGCTCAATGGGATGAGTGGACACAAATTCCCACAGAAGCTCCAAAATCTTGAGGAAAGCCTCGCATTCAGGTATTTAAATGCAATGTCATCAAAGTTCCTTTTGGTGTAATGGCTAAGTGTCCCAATACTTTTGTGCATATAGTATGTTTGGCATAATTATACAGTTATGTGAAATTTGTACCTCACACTTACCTTCTTTTTCTCTTTGGATATACAAGTTGGAATAAGAAGGTATTGGGGTTTGTAAACAAAATCTTCATGATGTATTTCAAATCCAAGCTTACTAACTAACCCACTCAAAAAGTGAACGTTTATATCTCTTCAGTTGGTCTCTTCAGTGTGGTAGTGCATCAGAAAAAGACAAAACAAAGACAGAAAAAGAAAGAACTCTTCATTCTTACACATGTGAGTGAATTTACATGCAAGGTTTATACCTGTTAGTTCTGAAGAACAGGACAGTCAGGAGATTTTTGGCCGATCCTGCAACTGACTCAAGACTCGCTTGATGTGTCGGAGAACTTGGTAGCTGCAACAGGCAGGTGAAATACCAAAGTGCTGTTGAATCATCCCTGAGGGACAGCAGTAACTCAATCTGATGTGTGTACTAATGTAAAGTATGCTTGAGACTGCAGGTAAAGATTACCCGTTCAGCACCTTATGAAGAATTCATGAAAGTTCTCAGCAGGACTGGACACACGTAATGTCTCGCCTTGGATGGCAGCCAGACCTCATTATCCTCCTACAACCTCTCAGCTCACCGTCCCAGCAGGCTCATCTATGGTTTCCTGGGCAGCCAGCGATCCACACCTCTTTAAGCTTTGACCTCAGCACTGGACTTAAAGACTTTTGTGGTGATTTCAAATTTCTTTTTATGATTTTTATCTTTTTTTTTTCGAAGGGACCTTACAATAAATGCTTGTGTTGGTGAACTCTTACCTTTTCTCTCTTCATGGATGCTGGTCCATATGATCAGGTTTGATGGACAGACTGGAACCTTCCTTGTAATTGCTCCATTTGTGAGGGTACTGCTTCGATTTATTGTAAAGTGGCTACAGATTGGTTTTGTGATTTATTGTAAAATGACTGTTGAGATTGGCATTGTGTAAGAGTGTGTGGGGCAGTAGGGCAAGTCACAAATACCTACTTTAATTCTCCCAGTGCCCATCCATATCTGCATATCCACCAAACATTCCACATATTAAAGGCTTCTGCTAAGTTCTACATTTTATACTCTGGCCATTACTTTCCATTAAAAATAAATGGATGAGAAATGTTTTTTCTATGATGTATTCTCAACTGCTGGTAATGTTCCTCTCATTTAACACAGCTGATAATGTGACACTGATATAAGTGTTCTTATTTATTCTTCTTTGGACATGCACCAGTGAGACAATGTAAAACGCTAAGAAATAAAAATGAATGAATGAACCTTTTGAGCACATGCCAGTGCATACTCATTTATTAACCTTGTACATACATGACCTTACATGAAACAAGCACATATAAATACTGAATGGAAGTGTAACCGACAGTGCATTACATTGTGCATTAGATTCACATTAACCCTCAGCTAACCTTACATGACCAAGTCACGCGAACATCTAATGGACAATCCATCCATGTGTAATTAGGAATACAAGTAGCCGTTGGGAAATACACATAAATCAAAGTTTACATGATGCTGCTACAAGAATCCATCTGTTCATAAAGTTGTAATTTCAAATAATGACTATACAAGTACATGTGTGGCTGAAAAGAGAACTCTGAAAAATGAAAGGCAGGGAGACTTTCAAAGTAACCTTTAAATGCCTGTGTGGTGTTATTTTGATTGAAAATTCAACCATTCTTGCTATCTCAGTGCCATGGAAGTCCAAAGCCTTGTCTTTGGTGTCCTTGATTGTTATGCTGATGGTACAGATGAGCCCTGTGCGTTGCTGGAAGGTCAGGAAAGAAGGCAGCATATCAGTGTAGTCACTGTCAAACCTCATCTCCACACGGAGGGAAAATCTTCCTCCCTCTGTAGGGTGGTAGTGGATTTTATCTAGTGGATAAAAACTTGCCTGTGAACTCGATGACCACAAAGTTGGGCCGCTGGTAGCCTAGTGGTTAGGGCGTTCGCTCTGCGATCGGGAAGGCGTGGGTTTGATTCCCTAGACTGCTAGGCACCTCTGAGGTACCCTGAGCAACAGGGTCCCCACACGCTGCCCCACACGTACCGTCCCCACACGCTGCTCCCCGGGTGCTGTGCTCCTGGCTGCCCCTGCTTCACTTGGTGAATGGGTTTAATGCAGAGGTTGAATTTCGTGCAGTGGTGTGTTCACATATGACAGAATGGTCACTTACACTTTAGAAGTTGCAGGTTTGAATATCCACTTTCTACCATTGTGTCCTTGAGCAAGACACTTTCCAGGGGGACTGTCCCAGTAACTAATGATTGTAAGTCACTCTAGATAAGGGCGTCTGCCTCTTTACCTTACTCTGAAAGGACGGTAATGGAACAAGATTTTTTTCCCAAGTGATCCCGGGGCATTTCTATCGCATTTATTTTAAATAAAAAGCCAAAAAGGGAGATGAAATGGTTTTGCTTTGACAACAATATAATTCCAGCAGTGCTGAGAATGTTAACCATCCCTGGGTCATACAGTCTCTTCACCCAAAATATTTCCCTGTTATATCATAATGTTGCAATTCATTCATTTTCACTTTCTACACTTCTCAGCACAGGATGAAGTGAGACCAGGCCACGGGCCGGGCACTTTGCACTGCGATAAGAAGTTTGATGGAGTTGCAAGCTGGAGACTTTGCTGTGACAGCAAAGTTTGTCTGGGCGAGCTGAGCTGAGGACTTTCTATTGTGATGATAGAGTTTGAGTGACAGCAAAGTTTAACTAGGCCAGGTCAAGGGCTATGCATTGCAATCCGGAAAGTGTTTTTCCCTGAAAACTGTGGAACTGTGACAGTATGTCTGAGTTTGTATGCTTTGTCTGCTGTTGATTTTCTACAGCAAAGCACGCTTGGGTCAGTTCCTCCACAATTAAAATGAACTATTTACTTCACCTTTGTCTGTGAAAATGCCTGCGTTCTTTTTTCTAAAGTTACTTGGAATAAAATCGTCACATTAAATTACATTTCTGAGATACAATGTTTGCAATAATATTTCTCAATATAATGTGTCTTGGTGGTGTACTGGGGACTACAGGAGGTGCAAACACTTGATGCATCAAAAAAGTTGTAGCCTTTAGAACCTTAAAAGCGTATTAGTAAAATCTGATTTCAACAAATAAAAACGTGTAAAACAGTCTGGTGTTTGTTCTCCTACCTGCTCTACATTTGTTGTTCTTTCCCTCGGTGCGCCGCCGCTCAGGCGCTATCCGGACCACCGCCCCAACCACGTGGGTTTTCCACACCCACTTAGGGGCGGAGACTATCATAAAAGTTCTCCTGGGATCTTGTGTTTTTTCTCCATTCATTTCTAAGACCTAAAACTAAATAAATTTGTTCATTTTTGTTCTGGCTACCTGCATCTGACACCATTCTTAAAACTCCAGTAACGATCATTATTAGTACATAATACCTTTTTCAAATTACAATAACTTTGGTTCTATGCGACGTAGGAGCTCTAAACAAAGCTCAGCATGATGTCTTCCACCTCAGCATCAACACAAACTCCACATCTGAGGAACTGTTAGGCTGTATGATGACAATTTACTATTTCTTGTGCTGCTGGCACGGATCTGTGGCAGTCAGGTTCTAAAGGTCAGTAAGAAAAAAACAATGCCATAAAAGATGGAAAAGAAATCAGCAAAATGGGGAAAACGGAAGTCAAACTAGAGTCCAGGAATATTCCGAAAACGGTCAAAAGGAAGGCAAAGTAGGAACCACCATACACTGAGGCAGAGGGTAAACACACTGATGTGTTTAAATAATGGGGAATGCAGGTGCGGGGACTAATACAATCAACAGATAACAAAAAGGCTCAGTATGGGCGTGTCCTCACTGGTGCAATACGAGGTGCTTGCGGAGACGCAACGACATAGTACCAACATACACGGAAGCAATGGTGCTTTAAATTTACATTTTGTGTCTCTGCTGCATATGAAAATAATGTTCTGCATCATCACAATTCTTGCCAAAAGAAGTAAACCGCATTTGCGTTCGTGTATCATTTTGTCCATGTGTACCTATTTGACACGTTTGAATCATGATGCATTTTTTTCCATTCACTCTAACAAATTGTCTGCATGTTAAAGTGCCACCAAATCCATGTGATCAGAAACAAATGAACTTAAGTTCTTCTTTGACTCTTGCATAAATATGAAACTTCACCTCCGGAGCTGCTGTGTGAGTAATGACCTGGCATCAACCTCATCTCATCACTGGAAATCAAAAACAAGGCAGACTTCCTCAATGGCCTGAAGGCAGCTCTGCACACCTTGCCTGGCACACAAATTACTCCGCTTCAAACCCCATAACTCTATCTGCCGCTGTCAGCGGTGATAAACACCAGCCCCTCTCTCGTCTATCAGGTGCGAAATGTGTTGTCTCCAGGGACTGTTGCTTCTCCTGTCAACTATATTTAGCACCACATATATAGGCCATATGACATCAACCCATAGAACCCTAGGAGAGAACATCTCATGCATCTTAATAGAGGTGTGACACTACATTGTAATGGTTTGATAAAGTCACATGTTCATCCCCTGAAAGGTTTTTAGGAGCTGAAAAGGGGTTCTTTAAATTGCTTCAACGTGTCCAACATGAGGCATTTGCAAGTATACTATATGGACAAAAGTACTGGGATGCCTGACCATTGCACCAACAATGACTTTTATGACAATGCATTCAAATAGATAGACCTTAATATGGAGTTGGTCTCTCTTCTTCAACCATACCAGCATCCACTCTTCGTGGAAGACTTTCCACAAGATTCTGGAGTGGAATTTGTGCCCAATTCATTCTGCAGAGCATTCATCAGGCCAGGGACTTATATGGACGAGAAGGTCTGGCTCGCGATTTCCGATCCAGTTCATCACAATGGAGCTGGATGAGGTTGAGGTCAGGGCTCTGTGTGGCCCAGTCAAGTTCTTCCACACTTTTGTCCATGTAGTGTAGCTTCATGGATGTTCTTCATCTATAAATGGCTGCTGTGAGGTTACTATCTGGAACCATCTGGAACCTTACCATTCTCCTCTGCCTTCTTTTAAATATTGACACTTCCATTGCACTTTCAATCTTCTTTTATTGATTTTCAAGGTTTTCTTTTCTTTCTTCTATTCTTTTCTTTTCTCTTCTTTTTCTCTGTTCTCTTATCTCTGTTTTTTGCTGTAAAGCACACTGAATGAATTGTGTGCTATATAAACAACATCCTGTATAAATAAACTTCACTTCACTTGGAATGAATGCCAAAGTGATGAAGCATTCACATCTGATCCTGTAATCTTGTAAAAAACTAATTATCTCAAACTAAGCCAAGCAGTCTTCTTTGGTTACATCAGTGTGATTAGGCTGGTTACCAAGGCATGATTGAAAATCCTGATCATTTTCTGCAATATTTCACATTCAGAACATTCTAAATGAACTTTCGGCTGGCCCTCTGGAGACAAACAGACAAACCACGAGACCAGCAGGACCATAATGAGCGGGATGTGGGCCAGCGTCAGTGCGTCTGGCAGCATTAATCACTGAAACATTATTTGAAAAAGCTGGTCATTAATTTGTTCACTTACTGACAGGTGAAGATGTATTCACATGTTTACTTCTGTCATTCATTTGATGAACAGCCTCTTAATGCGTATGCTGGGAGGCACATTTTATTAAATGAATTAAAACACTCTCCTGATTCCTTTAGAGTATATTACAACCAGCAGAACATAAAATGGCTTAATGGAGACAAGGCTCGGGACAGGACAATATATCTGTATCAGAGATGAATGGAAATATATTAAGTGACAAATCATGTCTGGATTAAAGTGGTTGCTAACAGCTTTATCATCTAATTATTTTAATTCTTATAAAATCCAGTTTTAATGTAATAAATTGTAATTTTGTTGGTGTTTTTTTAAAATATATATAATCTGTTAAAATATTTGGAATAATTTATGTACAATTTCAGAGGAATTTTTAACTTACCGTAACAGTACGGACTCTATGCAGGCCTCTGTTATTGACAATTGCCTGATGCGGAATTCCATATATCTGCCTGGAGGCTGACAACAACACAGCACAACACCGCATTAAGGAAATAATGAAATAAATAAAAACAAATTAATGTTTGGGGAAACATACTGAGACAGCAGTTTCTAACTGCCCTTTGCAGTGAAACCCAGTCAATAAAATCTCTGCATAGTGTTATTCTTATCAATATTTAATGCCAAGGCAGTGAAAGGTCTCTCATGCTGGCCTAACCCAGGGCGTTTTGATGTTTTTCCTTTTCTGAAATGGGACACAGGCAGCACATAAGCAATCTCTGGGGATTTGAAATAGAGGTTTATATGCGTGTGTATGAGTGCGTGTGTGTGTGTGTGAGTGTGTGTGTGTGTGTGTATTTGTGCATGCATGCATGTGTGTGTGCGTGTATGTGGGTGTGTGGGTGTGTGTGCGCGCGCATGTGTGTGAGTGTGTTCGTGTGTGTGTGTGTGTGTGTGTGTGTGTGCGTG
>JBBPCX010000160.1:4280456-4321892 GCA_037974365.1 Hydrocynus forskahlii
GTGTGTGTGTGTGTGTGTGTGTGTGTGTGTGCATGTATGTGTGTGTGTGTGTGTGTGTGTGTGTGTGTGTGCACGTATGTGTGTGAGTGTGTGTGTGCATGTGTGTGTGTGTGTGTGTGTGTGTGTGCTAGTGCTTTGTCCACAAACACCTTTGTCCAGAAGGAGTGTGGGCATGTTTTTCCATAACACATCAAATCTGCCCGTATTACATCTAAACTGTGAGTGTTCTCAAACCAAACTGCTGACACCTCACCACTTTTAGTGTGTAAGACATTTTAACACTGTCAGTGCTACTGTTATACCATTTAATGTTGTGTGGCCACTGACCTGGGTCCTCTGGAGTTCATCAAAAGTCAGTTTTATTACAGCATTTCAGAATCAGTTAAAGTGGTGGGGACAGTAAACACACGTTATAACGTCTACACAAATTAAGTCGTTTTATTTGCTGTCCATGTTGACCACTGGGCCTACAGGTGTTCTCTGAGTGTTTATGTGTTAATGTGGGTCTGGTGTGACGATGATGGGAAAGTTTTATATCTTTTAGGCCAAAACCTCTTTAAACCTTTGTAAAGCAATGTCTCAGTCATCAGACAGTGTCTTAAAACCATTACATGTAATAATTTTAGATACATTAAACTCTGAACAATTTTGACTTGGTATGTTACTCTTAAACTTTGTATTTGAAAATCAAACTACTCTGAATGACTTTCTTTAGATCTTAATTCATTTTAGTTAAAACACAAATACTTAATTAATATACTTATCATGTATACACTTCTTACTGGAGGTATAGATTTTTCAATTCATTTTAATAGTTCTTATAATATCAAAAAGTTATAATATCAAAAACAAACAAAACAAAAAAAACAGTAAAACAGAATTGAATGTATGAGTCGGTTGTGCTGCTCCAAAACTGTAATGTAGCCAGAATTGAGTTTGTATTTTATCAATAAAAAAACGTATCCCCCCCCTTCATCGCGCTATGATTTCAAAGGATGTCATAATGAAAGAGTGCTACTGGAGGCAGGTCAGAGAGGTGCAACAGTAAGTGAGAACCTCTTTCCCAGCACTTAAGGAATAGTTAAATTATTCATTAGCATTCAGGCTTTGTTTAATGGAGCAGTAGCTGTTCAGCCATTTGAAGCTGGAGTGGATTCAAGCGGTACGGTTAAACAAAAGGTTTAACCGTACCGCTGTTGAAAGGCATTTAGAAAGTTATTTAGTCTTTGCAGTGTCTTATAGTGACCGCCTTTTAACTCAACCCCACCACAGTACTGGAAATGCGTCAGTGAAATTACTCATTACATTCCAGAGTAATGATCAGCGTCGTATTGCACTTTTCTCAGAGAGTGGTAGGAAGATCTTCACATGCTGGATCCAGGATGTTGGTGTATGGAAAACTCATATCTGTGTGCGGTACTCAGCCCCTCCAGGACAGGAGTCATGGTTGAAATGCTAGAAGAAGTTAAGGGGATCAATTTTGGGTCAAATACGAAGAGTATGTTGGTACACTCTGCCCTGATGTGGTTAAAATAATGAGCAAAACTGACCTTACTTGAGGAGGTGTGGGTAAGAAATGTGAGCGGACCTGCTGTTTATTGATCAGTCTTTCTACATTACTTTGCATTACAACCGAACCTCTCCTGGTCAGTCATGATTTTGTTTCTTTTTTTAAAAATTAAACTAGTACATTAACACTAATGGGTGTGCTTGCTCAAGCACACAGCAGCTGGAGTTTTATTATCGTCTTCATTCTTCCGTTCACCTGTTTTTTGGCCCGCTACTCCTCCCAGGGCTTTCGAGATAGAGACACGGTTCCAGCTCTGAAACGTGGGGCCCGATCTGGAATAGCGTGCTTGTTCGCAGCTTTTTGCTACATCTTGTTGTTCGGACACGCTTCGTCTGAAACCCACCAAACTTCATGTGATACCTCAGGCCGACTTCCCCGACACACAAACGCGGTCGGTGATGACCAGCACTCATCTTTTCCTAGTCTTTCACTCATACCTTTTTCCCCTATTCACTTTCAATCATTTTTAACCCTATTGAAATGAATGCAGTTTCAGAAGAAGAAACTTTCAGGCTCCATACAGTGACCCGAACCTTATGAAACTTCATATGAGACCTCAGGCCACATCCCCACAGACACAACCGTTTAAATGCAACTATATGGCCAAAAGTATTGGGACACACCTGTTTAAACTGAACAATATGACCAGAAGTATTGGGACAGAGCTGTTTCTGGGTGGTTGCTTAGGCATGAAAGGCAGTTGCTATGAAGGGTCAGACAACTGCTGCATATGAGCAAGCACACTTTGCATTTTTTCTGCGGAAATGCAGATTTATGTTTTGTTTGTTTTTATAATGGACTTATTGGTTTTTTTTGCATATATGTTTGAAACTTTTGTACTAACACTACTTCATATTTATATCACATTCATTTGGTGGATGCTTTTAAATGGTATTATCTTTACACTTTTGTTTGTATGTTTTTTACATAATCTGAAAATTCTAAGAATCGCTTGGAAATGAAACCTTTATCAGTAACTTCCTTTATAAGTTTCATTCTGCTGTAATATTGCTTTTTGTTTGTTAGGGTGTTTATTCCAACAGGGATTGAATGTTTTATATCTTAAATTAAACAAGAATACCTGCTGATTAAGCATATCAGATTATTTAATGCAATAGAACAGAGTACTTAATTAAATCAACAGCCCAAAATCAGACTTTCTTGCAGAAATACCTCATTGTTTCATATTTAAGTCTTCAAACGTCTCTTGGTAGCTCTGGAAGGTGGTTGGCATGATATAACCCCTGTATATCTGATCACTGAAACAGTGGGTGGTACAACTTACCCCATTTTGCATTCCCTGCTCGCCCCAAAGGGATTTTGGAGTACGAGAGGTCATGTACAGGTTGTGACCCTCATCAAAGTAAGTCTCTCACACTTTTAGCTCCTGGTGCAACATCTTGTCATAAACATGCACCCTAAAATGGTTCTTTAAGAGATCTTCAGAAAAGGCAGAGGTTCCATATATAATTATGAACACTGTGCAGAATCATTTAACATCTTTTCACAGTAGCCATGAAAGCAATTCTGCACTTCCATTACTTTTCATTTTTCATTACTGTTTTTCATTTTTCTTTACTTAAAATGTGAAAACATAATATTTCTGATTTAAATTAAAATACTTGATTAAATTATATTGATTAAAATGTCAAAGGAGTCAATTTCCATTACACAGGCAGAATAGCCTCGCATTAGAATAACCGAGGCCTGCAGAAAGATGTTAAATGAAAATTATGGTCTTTTGTCTGGTTTAATGTTCTTTTTTTCCTATAATGGTTAAAAATCTTTTGTGAATAGCTCTATAGAAGAACCTAGCCAAGCACGTTTAGGTGATACTCATAAAATGTATGGTTCCTAAACAATTCATTGGCTTGGACATATGGTAGTAAGAAAAGTACTTACTTACTGGTCACATTAAAGCTGTAACAAAGTCAGCATTTTGGCACCTTAGAAATATTGCTATAGTTAGAGACTTTGTGTCCAAACAAGACTTAGAGAAACTTATTCACGCCTTAATTTCCTGGAGGTTTGACTATTGCAACCCTCTCCTCACTGGGATTCCCAAAAAGTCCATTAGACAACTCCAGCTCATTCAAAATGCCGCTGTCAGAGTTCTAAACAAAGCCAAAAAAAGAGCACACCACTCCGATTCTCAGGTCCTTGCACTGGCTCACAGTTCGGTACAGCATTAGTTACTATGTACAAGACACTCAGTGGTTTGGGCCCTAAATACTCTACAAATCTCGGATATGTGTCCAATGTATATTCCTGGTAGGTCTGTTAGATCTGCAGGAGCTGCTCAGCTAGTGGAGAAAAGAGCTGAAACTAAACCTGGTGAAATAGTGTTTATCCACTATGCTGTCCAACAAACTGCCCATCAGTATCAGATCTGCACCAACTGTACCTTTAGCTGCTAAAAACTGCACTATTCTCATCCACCTTCTTTTGAATATCAGTCCTTCTACTGCACATTCAATCTTCTTTTATCGAATTTCTATGTATTCTTTTACTTCTTTTATTTCCCTTTAATTTTATTTTTCATTCCATTCCTGCAAATCAAACTGAATTACCTTTTGTGTGTGATAATAGCGCTATATAAATAAACTTGGTATGACTACTTTAGAGTCCTTATATTACTGTTGGAAGGTTCGTTTTAGAATCCAAAGTGTTTCTTCTATCTTATCTCTTCAAAGAACCCTTTACAGCATGGGTATTTGTAAGTCTGTACAAAATGAATGAAGAACTGATTGTGAAGAATTTATTGTCATGTAACAAATAAAAGCAGTCAGAATGTATGTTTTATGTCAGTGGAGCACATAAGAAAAATATATAACCAGCTTGCACTCATGAGACTATGCCGGTTAGAAAGTGTTTTCATTACTGTGAGTGTTTCTACAGACCGATGTTAATAGTAACCCTACCCACACAAAATGAAGAGCCGCTGTAATATGAGAGTCCCTCCACAGATGATCCAATGAAATAGCCGGTGACAAATTAAATTATCCTGCTTCAATTACATCTAATGATCCTTGTTTTCATCTCTGCCATGCAACTCCTTTATCACTGTTTCATTCTTTGTTTTAGTCTTTCAGCGAGGGGTCATACTCTGTAATTAGGCCTGATGGAACTCCAATATTCACTGCATCTTGATGATTGAGGACAGAGCACATACATTCTGTCCACATCTCTCTTCTGGGAATTCATTCTGGGTGGAAAATTAATTTCTGATGAGTTGTGAAGTTGAATGTTTTCCTGTTATTTTAGATTTGGACACCGTGTTGTTGATCTCCAGTGATGAAACCCTTTTGTGACTGCAGTCATGATGTGCTTTTCTTTTGATGCTTTTCCACTGGCACAAGCAACTGTGCCGTACTGCAAACAAATGTTTTTTTTTTTCCATTACAAATAAAGCAACCTGTACCCAAGCCGCACCCGAGCCACTCGACGGCGGGGCTGAAAGTGGGCCACAGCCGAACTGACTGCATCACTGCTTTCTGATTGGTCGAAATGTCATGACAACATGGCAAGAGGCCATTTTTTTTTGCTGTCTACACAAAAAAACAACAATGGGGATATAAATTAACAACTGGGAAGTCGACAAAGTACAAGCACTCCTACCTGTCTGGGCTGGAGATACATCTCAGTGGCAGTTTTCTATGATATTAACGGATATATCTTTAATGCCATGAGACACGTGGAGGTCTACCGGGCCATGCTGGTTTAGGTACAGCATGATTCCTTTAGTCATGTAGTAGATTTACCCGGTAGTCTTACAGATTCTGGCTTGTGTAAGACACGTACATGATCAAGGGAAATTTGGATGTGTTGGAACACATATAACAAATGTGCTCTCTGACCTATAAACAATGTTGAAGTATGCAGTCTATAGAAGTGTCTGAAGATGCGCTATATGTTTGTGCTAACACCAGTATTTCAGTTGTACACATACTACAGGACAGAGGCCAGAGGGGTATAAAATCTCACAGTACTGGACTGTAGAGCAGAGGAACTGTGTGCTTTGCAAGGCCTCTGGACACAAGAGTTTTTGAAGGCCCCTCACACACCAACAGTAATGCAGATATACAATATTTTATGTTTATGTGAATTTTGAAGAGGGCAAGAAATTTGTATTTGTTGTGGAAATAAATAAAATTAGCATTAGCTTTCTTAATATGTAATGCCCACTATACATTTTATACATATTATCAAAGTTTGCACTGAATCTTGATTTCTTCTCTTTCCTTTCATGGAAGTCATAAATTCATGACATCATGGCAGGGGAAGTGCTGAGACCCACTGTCTAAAATGTCCCACTTGAATGGCAACAACAAAATTCCATGAGTCAATCATAATAATAAACTTGTGGGTCTCCAGAATAGATAACATACCTTCATTTATTTGTTATTTGTACATATTGTGTTTGTTCTATAAGCTAATGTTTACATCTGTAGTGGATTGTCCTGAGTATTAGGGCTGCTTTGTGGCCTAATTTCTCTGACAGTCAGAAGCCCCTAGACACTGCCCCCAGTGCGCTGGACTCCTGGCCTTCGCTGGAGTCATGAAGCACCAAGGAATATCAATGGGATGAATTTGAGTGATGTTTGTGATCCTGAACTAATCACCCAACATTAGAACCAGGTCTTACTAATGCTCCTGTGGATGAATACAATCAAATCCTCACAGTAGAGTTGCAACATCTGCTGTGAAGTCTTGGGAGTGGGAGATTCTACCATTAACTCCTCTGATTTCAGAAGAAACACATGATAATCAGTTGTCTACAATCTTTGGGAAATATAGTACAGCTTGTTTCACTCAGTCGCGTCTAAAAATCTACTTTCATCAACGAGGATTGGATTAGATAGTACATTCCTTCTGAGAATGTAGAAACCTTAGGAGGGTAGTTCATTCTTCACCTTTTTAACTTGTTCAGAACTGCTCTCTTGTCTGTATGTGTATTGTATTCCTTTAGTCCCATTACAGAGAGAAAATTGGACAGACTTGTTGCCAACTGGCCTTCTGGGTTAGCGCTGGGCCCCTGAGGGTCACACACTAATCAGCTGTTTATTAGGGATACGGAGAGGGTTGAAAAAAGGGCCAGTGTGTGGGCGTCTTTTTACTAGCTCCAGAGCCGTATTGCCCTCCTGGGCAATCAGCATTGCAAACAGAAGCCTGCACAGCAGCTACAGATAAAGAGCACCGCACAGGCAGGAGCTGCAGATCAATATCTTCTCCATTGATCCACATCTCAGAATGCAAAACAGGTGGCAATTACAGACACCTCACATGGGCCCTGGTGAGTACAGGCTATTAGAATTCAAAAACAGACTAGATGGAGGGTTACTGATAGGGTCATTGTGGCAACCTCATATTAACAGATGGTGGGTTCACACACTCTCTCGAGTCATCTCATTTGATCTATAGAGAATAATGAAAAGTGATACAGATCTGTTGGATTTTTTTTTGTCTTAAAATTCAATGGGAGAAAATATACTGCTTAAAACATTAAAGGGATCACTTAAACAACAGCATGACTGTTTAAGTGTTCCCTTTAATTTTTTGAGCAGTATATATTGGACAGTACAATGAATATGTACCTATTACACATATAAAATATTATCCCTTTATGTAGAAAAAAATATTAAAATACCAATTGCATCAGATGCACTAGTTAATGGGTCTGGTAATCACTTTGAATGTGTCTATGTATTGCCACAGAAATGACCAGCATGTAATGAACACCAGTGTGCTGGGAGGATGCTTTGAGCTTTTAAATACAGGATTTATAACAAATGCAATCCTAGGACCTAAGTGCATGATTTATTATATTTTTTGATGGCTTGTAAACAGCTCTGTTTGGGGATTCTTGGCAGTCTTGGCCTATACACTGAGTACTGATGTTCACAGCTGAGGAATTCTCAGAATGGGACCTGAACCTTCGTCTCTTTGGTGAGTATTGATTTATTTAGCCCTGCTTTGCATATATGCAGGCATTTGTTGATCAAGACCTCACATGCACTTCTGCGGTGCCTCAAGTCTGTGGAAGAATGTGGATTTAAACCGTGACCAGAATGGCAAAAACAATGTCAAATGCATGCTATAGTCAAGCCGCTGGATATTGCTCAAAATAGGCTGCTCTGTGTTTCAGGCCCCACTCATTTACCACCACCTTCGGCCCTCGGAACTAGCCCTACATTGTGATTTATTTATTTATTTATTCATAAACTCAGGAAAGAGATGCGCCCACAGCGAAATAAAGAGGAAGTGTGAAGTCAACGGGTGATCCAAGGACCGACAGAGGAAAAACTCACCAGTAAAAATGCAATAAAAAATTAAAAATGTTCTTGCAACCTCTATAACCCAGACTTTAATGAAGAGGCATAAATCTGAATCCAAGGCCAAAGGTGATCTAGTTCTCCGGGAGCTGTATGGAATAATGATGCTTCGAAGTATTTTTTTTTTATAACAGGTATGCTAATGAGACTATTTAATAAGCTCTAATGTTTACTTTTTTAGACGCTATGAACGTTCTACCTTTCTTTGCAGCTTAATGATGAAGAAATATGTGTTTTGGGTGTGGGTTTTGCTACAGCAGATTGTTCATCAGTAGGATAAAATGTTCACAGTGGGTTCAACAGAATCTCACTGAAGCGCAGGCAGAACTGGACATGTGTGAGCTCATCGTTGCTGTTTCATTAAGCCATTTCCTCTGATCATTCGCTGAGGTTAGCCAGGCGCTAGTCACTGCACAGCTGCCTATTTATTAATAAGAAGAATCGTCCTGCGTGGAGCATAATGACTGCGTGATGGGAAGTGATCAGTGGGATTCATCTTCCATTTGGTGATTAAAACGATCCTGCAGTGCTGCTTTTTCTGTATTTTCCCATTTTCCCTAGCCATTGGAAATGCTCTGTGGTGAACATCATGAGTCCCTTGACAGTCTGTGAGCTTATGCTGGATCTGCTTTTGAGAAAGCCAAGTCCAGTCCATGGAGGGATGGAGCTTCTGCGTCTGTGGTGTTGAATGGCAGATGGAAAGTTGAGGCTTTTTCAGACAAAGGAATGGCCCATTTGTTTCAGTGTGACTCCTACAGTCTATTATTTTATGGAGTACGACATGGAAGAATATTTTAAAGAACAATTTGGAAAAGGAAAATTCAAAGGCAGACTATATAGAGGGTTACTGATAGGATCATTGTGGCAACCTCATATTAACAGATGGTGGGTTCACACACTCTCATGAATCATCTCGCTGGATCTATAGAGAATAATGAAAAGTGATACAGATCTGGGGTTTTTTGTCTTAACATGCATTAGAAGTCAATAGTCACCCAAATCTTTAAATGGCTAAAATGTCGCTCAGTATGTTTCAAACTATGTTCAGCTCTTCATGAAGGTGTTGCAGACATGTGGATTTTTGACCATCAAAAATGAAGAGGAATTTGATGCATCAGTTCTTTTTACAAGTGCTTTGTGAAGTTCACTGCATTTTGGATATCGAGATGGAGTTTGAGTGCGTTCGGGAGGTTTTTGGAGATCTAGTTTTACAGGAAAATGTAGGCGACTAATGATTTTTAGCCCCATTGATCCTGTGTTGGCTGTTTGATGACACGGGTTGAAAAATTGTGAAAATTTGATAACTGTTGCTAGGAAATTTGTTCTTGATATGAAGCACTGATATCATGTGCCATAAAAAACCCCAGAATTACACTGATTAAAAAACATCTAAAAAGATTGCTAATGTAGGTGGATCTAAACACATTAAAGTCATATCAGAAATCTAGATTTTACACAGAATTTGTTTGCCATGGGGCAAAACACAAGGGATTCTGCTAATTGGCAGGGTGGCTGGTGTGACCGAATCAAACAGCACCCCGTTCTGTTTTACTGGCTTTGTGCTTTGTGCGAGGAGTGATTAAGTCACTCATTGTCCCTTCAAAAAAAAAAAATAAATCATGCACACACACACACACACACACACACACACACAGAGTGCTGCTCCCTAGCAACACAAAACTGAATTAAATCTCCTTCACCCAAATCTGAAACTGATTAAAGCTGTTCTTTCAATCATAAAGCATTGACCCTCTGAAGGCCCAACGTTTATGGCTGTCAGTGGTTTCATGAGCGTTCCTTTGTGTCGACACACCTGATGCTCTCTTTCACTTCAAACAGCCTCTGTTTTCACTTTATTTAATTTCATTGTCTTTTTAGATCATTTTCTATCTCCTGTAATGCTGTTATCTGTCTACTGAGAAAATTCTCACATATGACAATTAGTCTTAAATTAAAAAGGAACAGGGGCCTCAGTGTATCTGATTAAATGTGTACATATTCCCTAAACCAGTAAACCAGTGGTTCACATACGAGTCCTTAGAGACCCCCCCCCCAGATGGTCCATATTTTAGCTCTATTCTATTGCAATGAAGCAAAATCTGCACAATCTAGACCCTAAGGAACCCCTAAACTATAAAGGTCATGTATGTTCTTTATTTCAGTGTGAGAAAGAATTAATAGTCATCTTTTTGAAGTTTTTTTCATCAATGTTCTACTAGCAGAATGGAAATCTTGAATATTCATAAGGTTTCATGACACCTGTGTAATCTTTTCACGACAGCGTACAAAAGCCTACAAAAACTCGACAGGGGCTTATTCAGACAAGTGCCAGCAGCTATAAAGGTTTATTTAATTTTATGTTATTTCACCTCAGGAAATGCTATGGTAACTGAGGCTTACTGGAATAAGCCTTTATGTTGGTGTGTCATAAAGTCACTGGTGAAGTGTTAACAATACTTTTAACAAACTTTTAGTTTGTGAAGTGTTGAGCTGTGTTGAGCTGCTAGTGAGCAATGAGTGGCAAAAGAGAATGGGTAACAACCCCCTGCTGTGAAAACAATCTATATCTTTTACAAAAATAGTCATGCTGAGATAAAATGGACCATACAACTGCATCTTTAACGGTTAAAATCAAGTCAGCAGGAATCAAATTGCATGGGTATGATGTCTAATGAGTCTACATTTCAGAGTTTAAGTCAAGAAATGACTAAATAAGGGCAAACATGTACAGCATGTTTTACCTCTCCACAACACAAAACAATAAACTTTCATCAAATTCAAGTTAAAATACCTCCTCTTGTACTCATGAAGGCTGAATCTGCACTTTCAACAGAGTTCCCTGCTTGCTTTTGTTATCACTTGGTTCAAAAGAGATTTATCTGTAAACCATTTACTGCTTTTATTTCTATCCTTGAAATTTTCATTTTCTCTGCTTTAGCATACCTCTCCACTTTTGGGAAATTTCACTCATACTCACCCCATTAGCTTCCATATGGGGATGTATTCCATGCATGTGTGGTTCGCTAAGCCTCAGGCTTCAATATCATGGATTACTCTTTCTGAAAAAGACCTTTTGAATTCTTCTTTTTTTATTGGAAATAATAACAGTGCTTGGAAAGAGCTCGCCATTCTTGCCGGACCTATCAGCCTGTTCAAACTCCAGCTGTGAGCCCCAGCTATCCAGGCTAGGAATAAAATTAATGGTCACAGAAGATCTACATAGTAAGTCTAATCAATTATTTTGGAAGTACTACATACATATTTGAAAGCTCTCTCATTTTGTGTGATGTGAAACATACTACAGTGATGTTATTCTGCTTAGATCTCAGGCCTCATCTACAGTGCTCGTGGCTATTCAAAGTCTTGTCTGACTTCACTCAAAATAGAAGGAAGACCAGCGTGAAGCATTTGCAATTTCTTCTTCTCTCTCTCTCTCTGTTCATACAGGAGAAGATATTTATCACATTCCTCACTCTACAGCCATCTCTCTGGGTTCTTTACAATCTCAGTTCATGGAGCTGCATACACTGATCACTCATTACTTTAAATTACCTGTAGCATTGAACAGGTCCCTGAAGTGCCACCAAAACAACTCTGACTTATTGAGGCATGGACTTCACAAGATTTCTGAAGGTGTGATGTTGTATCTATGTTAGGATATTAGCAGCAGACCCTTCAAGTCTTGTAAGAAGCAAGGTGGGGCCTCATTAATCAGTATAGTTTGTCTAGCACATCTCACAGATACTCTTGTGGAGTAAAAATACTCCCCAGGATTTTGTTCCAACTGCCTGGATACCTCATCTGTTTGTCTAGGAAAACTAGAGAAACCAAGCGGTTGAAACAGAAATCCAGAGGAGGATATTTACTCTCCCAAATTACCTATCTCTGTCAATCAGTTTGAGATCAGGGGAATCTGGAGGCAAGATCAACACCTTGAACACTTCGTCATGTTCCTCAAACCATTCTTGAACAATATTTTCAGGGTGCATTATCCTGCTGAAAGAGAACCCTGCCATTTGGTGATATTGTTGCCATGAAGGGGTGGACTTGGTCTGCAACAATGTTTAGGAAGGTGGTACATGTCAAAGTAACAACCACATGAATTCCAGGACCCAAGGTTTCCCAGCAGTATCACATGGCCTCCACCTGATTCCATAGTGCTTCCTATTCCCATCTCTTCCCCAGATTCATCAGTTTAGGCCACCTTCTTTCAACACTCCATGGTCCAGTTCTGCTCATGTGACCAATTATAGGAAATTTCAGTGATGGACAGGGCTTATCATGGGCACTATGTGGCTATGCAGCTCCTTACGCAGCAAGCTGTGGTGTCGTGTTCTGAGATCTTTCTATCATAGCCAGTTTGTGCCACTGCAGCTCTTCTGTGGAATCAAACCAGACGGGATAGACTTTACTGTCAATGTGCATCAGTGAGTCTCAGGCACCGATGACCCTCTCAATGGTTCACAGGATATCCTTCCTTGCACCACTTTTGGTATGGACTGTCCACTATATACTGAGAACACCCCAGAAGACCTGTCGTTTGAAGAAGCTCCGACACGGTTTAACTATCACAGCTTTACCCTTGTCAATGTCACACAGATCCTCTCTCTTGCCCATTTTTCCTGTTTTCAACACATAAACCTCAATAACTGACTGTTTCCTTGCTGCCTAATATATCCCACCCCTTGACAGGTGCCACTGTAATGAGATAATCAATACTCACTTCACCCGTCAGTGGTTTTAATGTTGCAGCGGATGGATGTAAGGCTAAAACAAAGTGCCATCTTTAGGCCTTGCTTCCTGTATTTTCTCTCTCTGACACAGTTACTATCTTTCATCCAATCAACTTTAAATTAAAAGCAAATTATAAAATCTAACCTGAAGCTCAGTCCTCTTCCAGCTAATTATTAACATGATAATCTATTCAAATTAAATTTGTAATGCCTACATAATGATGGTAATTTCTGTTTAAAGTCATCTTCTCCTTTTTTATACTGTGACGTGATATGTATGACCTCTCATGTCCATGACAGGGATGTGAGATGGTGTCTTATGTTGGACGGGCCAAACCTGTAATGTACAAGGTGACTTTCTTAAATTCTTTTATGACATAACTTGCTATAATGTTTAAAGAGATGGAAAAATACACACATAACTGACACAAACCACTAATACGTACCCTCCTCAGCGTTCTCTAGTCTTCTGGACAAACTTTGTGCAAATGAGCTGACCAATCAGACTGGAGATTGTCACGCCGCGGCTTCTCGGACGCACATCCAACGCAGCCGGTCGCCAGAGCATTAGGTGGCACGCAGCCCTGGACAGGTATGGATGACGTCGTGAGTGTGTGTGGTGACTGGGAGCCTAGACAACCCTGGTGGTAGGGATGAGCTTCATTAGCCCATCAGCAGGGTTGCCAGGTACCTAGTCACAAGTCCACCTGTCCTAGGTTTAAGTTGCAGCCTAATCATGTTTAAGTGTCAGTGTCGTGTGATTGGCTGGTTGCGTGAGTGTGTGTGTTTATAGCCCGACCGATCCAGTCACTCTTTGCATGGTCACCATTATGGTTTCGGGTTTTTTGGTTTGGGTGTTTTTTAAAAAAGAAAACTCATCGCTCCTGTGCATTTGACAGCAGAGCGTTCTAGCGTGCTGGTCGTGCCCTCATAGGACTGGTATTCCAATCATCTTCACCAGTCGAGTATGAGTAACTGTTGAACCACTCTGTGTGTGTCTCTACCCTTTTATGCCCATAGGCGTCTTCAGAACTCCGTGAAGAGGGAGCTTGTCTCTGGTCTTCAAGAACTCAAGTGTGCTTTGTGTTGAGCTGTTCTCCAGAAGTTCTGGAACAGAACCTAAGTTTCAGTAAAGTGAATGTGTACACCCAAGAGGCGTTTTTGAAAGACTTCATTAAAAACCTTATTTACGAATCTCTAGGTGCTTGTTGTGCATCCTTTTCCCACACCACAGCCATGACAGTGATATTTGGCTTAGTATCCAGTTCATGCCACTATTCACAGTATTTGTTTATTTGTATTTATTCTGATGTTATATGGTGTTTGACAGGCAAAAAAGCAAACATGAAGTGCCACAAAGTATATCAAGATAAGTTCACACTTAAATTGCTTTTATGGTTACTCTGATGAATACAAAAAAGCTCCGGTTTTACAGGTGGATTAATTTTAGTACGGCCTACATGGACATGCATTCTACACAGTCCCCACCTACTTTTAAGTTGCCACAGGTAAGATAGTAAGGTTATGTGTGCAGAAGAATGAAAGATGCTTTTAAATTTGACATTACTAGTTCAAAAAAGCTTTTCATCGATATGCCACTGTTAAAAGCATGGATATCCAACTTACTGTTGATGGTCGTCAGTGAAAGATCTCCTGCAAGGCTTTTCAAATACATAAACCATCAGAGCGTAGACAGATGCAATTTGTGATATAAAAGATCTCCCGCGGTACTCAAATTTGCCAACATGTGAAAAACAAACAAACAAATAAATAAATATTGCTCACGAGGACTTTCATCAATGCCTGAAATGGAACATTGTAAATGAAGTGTGAGAGAGAAAAAAAAATGAAAAACAGCGCTGTAAAAGCAAATTACATGCACTACCACAGGCCTGCTGCAGCCTGCTAATGTATCCATTACTGCCTTCGTGCCTCCATCTATAATGTGATGCTATGATGAAGTGAACGCTTCAGTTAATCCTAGTAATCCTGTACACATTGATTTAGTGAGATCTTGACAAAAACACAATCATGAGAGTGATATGATGCAGCAGAGAGCGTCCTGCAATGACAGGCCTGATGGATGGGTCTGCAACTTTATGATGAATCCCCATGAGCATCATCAGACAGGGACTTTATCCTTATTTCAGCAGAGACAATACTGGTGTTCCGATTTTCACAGTGTCAAACTCTGGTCACATGCCAAGATTCAACATTTAAATGCACACTGGGCAGGAGATAATGCTTATATAAACTAATATATTGAAAACATGATTATATTATCTGACCATATTAAGTTTAGAAACAATTTTATGCCACTTTTGGGAGGGAAGCAATTCAACTTGATGTAATGAAAAAAAAAACAATCAAAATACAAACTCCACCCTAAAATAAGCCTAATTGTTAAATTCATTTAGGTGATGGGATGGGGTTGATGGGATACTGTACTCTTTGTTCAGCATGGTCTGTTGAAATACACATCACTGAGCTTTAGACTACTGTAAATGTGATATCTGTGGAAAAAGCTACAGTGGAATAACAAGTATAGGCCATAAAAGCCATCTGAGCAGCACATTCCCGCCTTTATCCTTCTTACAGCGTTCTTAAATCAGAATACCTTGGAGGTCCATGTTTATATTTACATGGAATTATACAGCAATGTTTCTGTCTTTTTGTACTAAAGTGTTTTGTCATGTATGAACACACCACAGCACAACACACAGTGTGAATTTTTTTTCAGCATTTATCCCATTCACCAAGTGAAGCAGTGGGCATTCAGGGAGCAGTGTGTGGGGGTGGAACCTAACTCAGGGGTCCCTCAGTGGTGCCATTGGCGGTCCTTAAATTCGAACCAATGGCTTACGATCACAGGGGCAACTCCCTAACTACCAGCTGAAGTCTTTGAAAATCTTCCAGAGAAATATAGAAAATAAGACTTATATATGCTTATGTTAAGAAAAACAATGCACCAGCAGGCTGAGCAAAATGTACATATAAGCGCAATGCAAAAACTATGCAATAATACCTAGATTAGACAAAAAATAAGATGTCTTGTCTTTAAATTGCATCATTTCATTTACCCCATTGTTCAGATTAGTGGAACAGAGTACCAATAAATATCTAGTTACTCAGTTACTGATTTAAAAAAACACTCAAGACTGTTTCTTCGCATTAGCTTCCAGCGACCTCTTATTTACACTTACGCATTTGACGGATGCTTTTATCCAGACTGGCAAGTGCAGCATTAAGTCTTGCCCAAAGACTCTTATCTGCTGATCCCTAAAGTTTCAACATCAATATCAGAAAAGCAAAATGTGTATCATGCCATTCATGAAGACTACCATTACAAATGCACCAATTAAAAATATATATATATAGTAATATAAAGTGCAATACAAATATTGCAAAAGTGCCTTTTTTCCCCAGACTTGGCAGGCTCAGCATCGGATATTTCTCCTTTAAACACTACTAAGCTTCAAAATGGGCAATTTTAACTAAAACACTTCACTTAAGAGCATCTAAAAGTAGGCTATCATGCTCAAACTACTCAAAACACTTGACTACCCCGCAGGAGGCAGCACACAGCTGTGTGATAGTGTGTTCTTTCAGGCTGGATTTGTTACTGAACTGGGCTGGATTCATTCCCTTTCTTCCTCTGATTTTCTGTCCATTTGATGTGCCGTGTTCTGGTTGTTTCTAGTTATTTTTGCCACTGCTTTTAATTGCTGCTTTTTTATGCCTTTTTTAAATCATTTTTTACTTATTATTTCTCATTTTTTCCTGTCATTTTCCCTCTGCACTGCAAAGCACAGTGAGCTACATTTTCATCATTAGAAAGGTGCAATAAAAATGTTTATTATTACATGGAAATGGCCTTGCCCTACTTACCAGTTTGCTACTATAGTCAGTACGATGTGCAGACTCGAACCTTCTTGCTTTGTGGTGCAGAAATTCTGTGATGATTCATAAAAGCCAGGTGTGTATGAAAGGATACTTTACAACAAACCCGTTTATAAGGCTTGTAGATGGTGTATTGTGCTAAAGCCATTATCAGAAGTAGGAGGTGGGAGCAGGGAGCAGGCCTGAAGGACAGTGGCTTGGTCCACAGCAGAAGGCAGTAGGAAATGAAAACCCAGTCCTTCATATATGATGTCATGGTCTCAGGGTTATCGGGGCAGGCTGTGCTGTTTACAGGGCACATACTGAGGAGGTTATGAGGTTAAAGGTCACAATGTATCCCTTTGAACAGATGGAAATTAAAGAGGAAATGTGAACATCTGCAATAAAATGGTCAGTCATGTCTAGTTTCGGATCGAGTGTTCAGGCCTCTTTCTGACATTACGACAGAAAAATGAACGGTACTGTCCATATTGTTTTTCAGGGTGTAGGCTAGACATCTTACTTCCAGTGAAGGGCAATCTTAAAGAAACAAGCCACAGGTTTGTATGATAATAAATGGGTGGAACTAAAGCAAGAGTGAGCCAATCCGAAACAGTAAGGCTTTGGATTAGACTGGATAGACATCGCTTCCATGCCTTTTGGCTAAGATCAAGAATAGTAGTGCACTTTTTTGATGCAACACGTGCAATTTTTGGGGTGGAATATAACACTGGTTGAGATGTGAAATTCTGTTCTATTGTTTTTGCTGCTCTTACTTTTGTTCTGTTCACATTTTGCCGTGACAATGCAAATTTCCCACTCATGGGACTAAAAAAGGTTTGTCTTATCTCACTGCAACTGTTAGCTGCCCACTGCTTTGTTAGTGTGAATGGGTTAAATACAGAGAAGAATGTTCACACTGTGTGCTGCGTGTGTGTTCATGTATGACAAAAACTGGGTATTTTATAATCAACACAAACTTAACAGCCGGTAGTTAAATAAATAACTAGCATGGTGGCAGTGCCACTTACTTCTATCTGTCCTGAGGTGTGTTTTTTCTTTTTGTTTTTTGATTGTCAGTGTTAACTGTAGTGTAGTGGTTTGGAAAGAGAGCTTCTAGATGTAGCCTGTGACATGCTGAAAGGAGATATAAAATGTCATTTTTAACATTTCATTAAAAAGCACTTGATTTCCACTGGTAAGGAAAGAAAAAAACAAGGAAGAAAGTGTATAACCATTAAAATGGTTACAATATGGTCACTTACACATTATGTGAAATAAAAAAAAAAAAACTTCAAATATATTTGCACAGGAAGACATATCAGTACTGTGTGATACTAGCAGGGCTTGATATAATAAACCCAACGAGTTGCTAACCAGTACTTGGTGGGTGTATATCTGGTATGCTTTCCCCACAAGTGTTGCATATAAGTGTGGAAATAGCCCCCCTGGTTCCCATTGAAGGAGATAAATAATGCTTGGCATCACTGATGGTCTTTTCAGCTTTATTGTGGCTATTTAGTGTGCTTGCATTCACAGCCACTCCGATTGTTTTACTGCTTTCTCCATGAATAATGCAAGCTGGTTATCACTCGTTGATCTGTGTTGTAACCTGTATAAAATAGATCTTTAGCAATTTGAAGTGGATAACACTATGTATGTGTGTGTGTGTGAGTGTGTGTGTGTGTGTGTTGGTGCACATAACACATAAGCACTCTGTTAGATTTTAATTCAAAATAACAAACCCTATACGAAGCAGAGCTCTTCTTGGGGACCACAAACACAGCACATAGAATTTGCTTGATTCAAATCTGTAATTCATTTCCAGATGAATACAGACATTCAGATTTCCATAAGCACTGACAAAAGAATGAGATGCTCTGGAGCAGCTGCACATAAGCCTAAGGTCACCATACCCAATGCCAGCAAAACTGCTTTGCATTCTCTGGAGTGATGGAGCACCATCCGGTACCTCTGGGATGAAACAGAGTTGCATTTTTGATTCAAAACAAATTATCAGTTATTGCTGGATCTCATCCATACTCTTGTGGCTGAATGCAATCAGCTCCTCATAGCTATGTTCCATCATCTAGTGTAAAGTCTTCTGTAATATTAAAGCTAATGCAGTTAAAGCACCCATTTATCACATGTGAACACACACAGCACAGCACAGCACGCAGTGTGAAATCGTTTTCTTTATTTAACCCATTCACCAACTGAAGCAGTGGACAGCAGTGTGTGGGGAAGGTACCTTGCTCAAGGCTACCTCTGTGGTGCCACTAGCAGTCCCGGGCTTTGAACCCACAACCCTCTGATCACAGGTTCAACCCCCTAACCACCAGGCCACCAGCTGCCCCTTAATACCCTTGATTTTAGATGAGCAGATATCTACAACGATTACAGAAAGGGATTAAGCCTAGTGCTAGGCTACACTGAATTCTCCATTGAAAGGAAAATGTGGTTAAGGACAAGGCTTAATCCATGTCTAGAAAACCATCCATGGTATAGGTGCCTCTCAGTTTGCTTGCTTTTAGCAATAATTGATCAGCTTCACCGACCACATAGGTGTAGCTTGCTATTATAGACTGCAGTCCATCTGTTTCTCTGCATCATGTGTTAACCATAGTTTGTTCTGTCTGTTATTTGGGGGTTGGATCGTTCTCAGCATAGCCGTGACACTGACATGACAGTGTGTGTGCTGCACAGAATAGATCACACCTGACTTTTTTTGAACACTCCACTTACTGACGACTTCATTCTAACCTGCTGGTCCACCTTACAGATGTAAAAGTATTGATGCTTGTTCATCTGATGCGGCACAGTTCGCATTAGTCGTCCTCTAGTCCTTCATTAGTGGTCAGTTTCTGACCACATGCTCATTCAGACAAACAAAGCTCAAGGTTGGTGGAGTTTAGTGAAAGAGAAAGTATGTTTCATAAGATTTACCCTTCGTGACCCTTAAGTAAATCTTTGCTTCTCTTGTGGGAATGTAGGCTGGGTAATGAATGCAATAAAAGAGCCCGTCCTTGAGGGACCCGCAGAAACTTCTAGAAATGCAGCCATTTTTCATGCTCTCCTCGTTCCATCCCAGCACGTGGGCTGTTTCTCCCTATTGATGTTTGCCAGGAGCTTATCAGCTGTGAATTGAAAATGGCAGGAAACAAACATCTTGTACTTGTACGCTTTTGTTTATATTGCTTTGTGCTGGAAATGAATTGATTGCTGCCTTGAGAAATGAAGTTCAGCACAGTTTTGCAGCACTGGCCTTTTTCTTTTTCTCTTTCTTGCTTGGTATACTGTCTCAAAATGAGCCAAAAAGAGTTGTTTGAAGCGATTCCATAGTTCCTTAATAAACGTTTAACAGAATGGTTCTCTAAAGACCTGTTTTTGTAAATTAGATTACAAAGCTTTTACATTTCTAATTAAAGATACATTTATAAGAATTACAAGAATGTTTAAGCCAAGAACCATGTAAGAACTTCCATTTTTAAGAATTTTCTGTCTTTGTTCTGTTGGTTTACAAGAGTTTTAATGCTTCCTACACACTGGCGGCAAGACTCTAGTTTGTGACTTTTATACATAATATCGTACACTGTGTGAAAAGAAGTGTTTGTGATATATCTGCTTTTGCTATAACACCTCAAAAAGTGCTGCATGATGCATCTGTGATACATTCTGTGAATGTGTTAGCTAGGGGCATCCAAGCAACCAAATGGACTTAATATCTCCTGTCCAAGTTGCTTAGAGGCAGTATAGAGTTTTCACCTGACAGAATGTGGGCATTTCAGATGGGTCTGAGTGTCCTTTAACAAGGCACAGTGTTTGCTTTTCTTTATAGACAAATAGTCCAGAGAATCTAACTAGAGATCCTGATTACAGAGTCTTTGGTCTCATATTTTGGTTTTTTTTTCCTCGCTGTAGTTTTATTTATCCCTTAAACAGTAAAGGGCTCTGATCTGCAGTTCCTCACTCCTGTAACCACAATAGTTACTGAACACTGAGGCCTTAAGACTAATAACAGAATAATTACAATACATTTACACACTAAAAATAGTCATCATTTAATTTATATATAACCTTTTTCCAAACTGCCTCTGTGCCTCTTTTTCTGAATTATTCAGGCGTTTTATTGCTAGGTTTTTGTTTCCGACTTTCTTGAAGACAAGTACTATATAAATGAATTTTGATCTGATTGGGTTGTCCCTTCACAAGTGCTACTTACTGTGTCTTCTTTAAAAAAAAAAAAGAAACACTCCTTATCACTTCAATGTGAATGACCAGGTCAAAGTAGTGGTCAAATGTAAATGTGTGCATTGCTGTGACATCATCAAAACAAGCAGTTTTTGCCCTTTTTTCATAAATGCACCACATGGATTGGGGATTTAATGGTGTGTTGAAACACAAAAATGTGGTTATTTCTGGTGTTCAGTCTGATTGTACAGCTACTAATATTTTTTCTTTGTGTTAGCAACTACCTTTTTGAAAAAAGAAAACATGGGAATCACATAGAAGTCACATATCAGCTGCATTTTATCATCACTCTGATGAAAAACTGTGCATTAAATGGGCTGGCACTCTCGCTCTGTAAAAACATCCAACAACAAAGGGAGTCTTGTGCATCTTTCATACAGTGATAAGAAACAGGGTAGAAGAAACAAAGTTCAGATTTGTAATAATAGCAGGTAATGAAGGAGTTAGCTGAAATGCACATGCAAAAACTGAGACTTTATTTAGAAACACAAAACAGAAAAATCAAGGCAGGATACAACAAACATGATGTAGAGGTTGACTGACAACTACAATGACAGAGACAGGGGTAAACATACACAACAGGGAAGAGAGAACACCTGGAGAAGGTGAAGAACAGAACAGGACTGGTGAAACCAATAATCAGAGGGGCGGGATGAGACTGGAACAAGAGACCAAGAGCAAATCGCATGGAGCCGGGGTGTGACCGATAATCTAAATAAATAGAACACGTGTACACAAACAGAGACAGGGCGCGGCAGGAGAGCGTGAAACAGAACAGGAAGCAACAAATGTGGAACAAAACAGGATCAGACTGTTACAAGATTCTTCACACTGATCTGTTTTACTATGGCCAGTATGGACATGCCAGCATGCACCAAAAAATGTAACCATAACTTTCCACTGCTTCACTTAGTGAATGGATTAAATGCAGAGAGAGAATTTCACACTGTTCACACTGTGTGCTCTGCTGTGGTGTGTTCACGTGAGACTTTAAGGACTGCTTTTCTTTACTTGATAACACAAAACATTTGCAGAGAAGGGAGATTCTAGGACCATGTATAAAAAACACTGGCCTACGTCCTTATGCTGCATCTCATAACTCAGGGGGGCACAGAGTTCAGTCTGCATGAAGGAATGGCAGTTAGAGTCTATTTACAGACTGATTCTCCAGTCCGGTGCAACGCCCATTCATCAGCAGTCCCTGCACCTCATGTCCCGCTCCTCACTATCCTGTTTTGATAAGCTGTTTGAGTTCTGAGGGGTTTGCCCTTGTACTAATGACTCCCAGTGAAGGACGTGGCCTGTCTTGGGAGGTCGGATTAAAACTATAGACAGCAGGTTAACGCCTCCGGCTGTGTGACTCCGTACTTTTAGACTCTTCTAAAAGCCTACGGATGAAATTAGGGCAGAGGCACCAAGCTATAAAGAAGGATCGGAGTGACTCATTTGACATAGACTTGGATGAATGTGAGAGTGACTCTTTCTGTATAGAAAACGAGACAAATCTTGCTGCTAGGCAGCAGCTTTTGATCAAAATCCATCACCTACAGTATTGAGCGATAAAGTGCCATCTCTGTGAACCCTGCTGGTGCAAAAAATGGATCAATTCCCTCACTACCTCTGTCAAAGATAGCAGATGTTGCACACACCAGCCCCCAAAGAATGTGACGAGTTTCAGTTAAAGGTCACAGAGTTCAGGGAAAACTTTTTAAAAAGCTCTGTGTTGATGATTACTGACAGGCCTGACAAGGACAGTGTGTTTTAGATGATGCTACAAAATCTCTCTGCACTCCTATGGAAAAGAGGGCAAACAGACCAGCACCATCCAACATCTGTTTTCAGTTGAGGACAAACTGCAAATGTATTGCAGGGCTGGATGTATTCTGACCGAGGGTAAATACAGTGTTATGAAAATATTCACAATTCTAACTTAGTGATAATAATATAATTGTATTCTATACGAGCCAGAGGGGAGCCAGAGGGGTTCATTTAAATACAATATATATCGTGTTCTAAAATTGTGGTTAGCTCTCATTTAATTATTAAGTTTTGGTTGCAAAGAGTAGTGGTAAATTCTTGAAATGCCCAACAGAAGCTCAATCATGGTAAAGTGCTGAATAACATTTACAGTGCTCGCCACAAATATAGGTAAACTGGTAAACATAAGCAACTCTTTCTGTAAAAGTATTATTTATTGCCCAACTATTTGATCTTTCATTCAAAATACTGACCAAAGTCTACACTTCAAATACAATGACTGAAAGAAAAAACCTTTATGTTTTTAAATAAGGATTTTTTTCTCAAATCTATGTGTACCTCAATTGTCAGTCAGTTCATTTCACAAAACAAAGACTAGGCAAGAGCCAGGTTAAGCCTACGCCGGTAGATTACGGCACTACCTCCCCTGAGATTAATGAGGATGATGGGGTGTGTTAGCCGGCCAAAGGGGGGGGGGGGGCAGCCCTGCTGAAGTAAGCAGTGTCGCACACAGACCATCGATCCGCCCTGAACTGCAGACTCCCTCCAAACTCCTCTGCTCTGACAGCTCTGCTGCCGCTCGGCTCTCTCAGCTTTCACTGAAGTTCATACAACCATACAGATACAGACATTTCTCCATGTTTTGACACCAGTAGTTTAATAACAGGTTGTTATTTCAAGGAAGGAAACATACAGTTACCTCCATAATTACAGATACCCTTCGAAATGATGGCTAAAGACATCGTGAAAGAAGGCTGTGACTGTGACTAATTAGTGCAATTTCACTTTGATGATATGAGAGAAATCTCATAAAGTAAACTGTAAAGTGACTCTCTTCTCAGGGTGGGTCAGAAGTGTGATAACTACTGGTCTGTGTCAGCTTTTACACAAAGACAAATTAAAATAACTGAGTGCAGTTAGATTTTACACTGATGTGAACCTGATGTTTTACTAAAAAACAAGAAATTGACTGATGCTAAAAAAAAGGGCTTGTAATAAACATCAAATCAAGATTTGAATGAAAATGTAAAGAGTAAATCTATGCATTTCATTCTCGATGTAATTTCAATGCAATTTAGGACAATTATGTTTTTGGTTGTAATAATACTTGAATAAAGCACAAATCTACCAAAAACTATTTAAGTACAATAATAAAGTATAATTACCTAGGCTCTTCACATGCCTGCATGCATTCTTCATTCTTATACAATCAAGAAGCCACAGGGGATCCTTGAAGCAATGCCACAGAATAAGTCTTCAAACCCAACACTTTGAAACCAGATTTTGTAATCACTGGAAATTAACTGAACTGTTGATGTACATGATTGGTCAGCTGGTGCCATACCTGGTGCAGGGGTCGCCAGTCTTATCCAGTCTTATCCAGGGCCGATATGGCTGGTGATGTTCATAGCAATTAAGCAGGAACTCGTCTGGTTCTACTCATTTAATCAATTAGTTTCAGTCTTCAAATAGTTGATTTATTAAAGAGATGAACTCCTGCTTGGTTGGAATGAAACCTGCAGTCACACCACAACTGCAGTCAAGATTGGTGATTCCTGTTCTTGCTATAGCAAAATCTAATAATGGAAATTGGATACAAGAAGCTCCTTTGCTCTAGAAGACCCATTTTTTGGGTCCCTAACGAATCTTTCTGTGAATGTTTCTTTAAAGAATAATTTTAAAAAAATATTTTTGTAAAGCTCCTTTACCAGTTGAAAGGTTGTCCAAGAACCTCGCATCCAAGAACCATTAAAGAATGTTTCAGTTTCCACATTTGAATACTCCCATATATTTTTTGAGAAATGCGTTAACAGAAGGCAGTCTTGGGTTCCTCTTTCCTGAAGGTGACCTAACAGGGTTGGCACAGTTTTAAATGAACATTTGTGCCAGCATTGTTGTCATGTGTGCAGAGCTGTGGCGCCTCGGGATCTAAAGAAGCTTTCTGCCAACCAGCTGTTCTGCTCCGAACCCACGCTCACCTTACATGTTTTCCATCCTGGGCCTCTTTTAAAGCCAATCTTAAGTGCAGGGAAACCCTGTGGCAGAATGTGGGTAGAGGCCGCCCTTCACAAATGCCTGCTAAACTTTAACAAGACAAATTGCCCTACTCCAAGTGATAGACACCCTCTGCGTATACACTAACATGTGGCTGATTTGAAATGATGGATTGCTTGTCAAACGGCATATTGTATCTGTTCAAAATTCTGAGCGGTGCAGTGCCTTTCCCTCCATTTGGCCAATTTATAGCATTTTTAGCACTTTATAGCTTGTGCAGATGTTGGGGCTTCAGTAAAAGCTAAAAGCTTCGCAGACCCCTGCTGCATGTCATCATTCAGGCCAGATCACACTTTTACCGAGCACATGTTAAGCAGCTGTAACTGTCAGCCTCCCTGATCGTTTCACTTGTCTATAACAGGCTTCAGGGCCTGCTGTCTAGATTGTGATAAACCACTGTGATGTTTTAGGATGAGCATTCACTGACAACTAAGTCAAACTGTGGAGAAAAATAATGGCAGGGCACCTTTTAAGTCATCTCCCACTAAGAATTATTACGGGTTATTTTAATGTGCATTTATTTGAAACAGCGCACACATATACGTACAAACACACACGCACACACTGTGGCATTAAACCCTGTTTGAGGAAGTTTTGCAGAAAATAATTGTCTCTCATCATTAACAACTCTGGCTTTAATTAGCTCATTAGCTATAACCTCAAGCGCACCCTTGTGGTAGTCGGTGAAAAGAGCCTAAAGAGCAACCTATAGGCACCTCACTGTTTTTATGTGAGATTTCTTTCATGTTCTGCTGTAAGGCAGATACATGCAGCTTAGAGAGAGGTGTCTGGACTGAAAATGCAGAATTGCTTCTCAATTCCAGGAGTAATGAACATTTTCATTGGTTGGAAGAGGAGTCTGTTTACAGTAGAGCCAAATCAAAGAGTAGATGCACTGTATCAAATCTTGAGAAGACAGCAAGAGTGCAGTGAACAGAGAGGAACCTTTGAGGCCTGGAGTATGAGTCACACCTTGCTTTTGTAATTTTTTATTATTTCAGTGCACAAGACTGCCAGAGACTCACAAGCATGTGCACAGATAAACCAGAGGTTCCTGGAGTCTCTGCCCTTTTGAACTCAAACTGTACAAGCGCCTTTCCAGTAATGGCATTTTGTTCACTTTCGGACATTTCACCATTTCACAAAGCGAGACTCAGACTCACCTGGGGAATAGTGGTTCAGTTTGGGCTCCACAAGCTTCATTGCTTTTGGACCCTCCTCTGGTGCAGGAGAATTTGTGTAAGTGTAAAGTGACCGTTCTGTCATATGTGAACACACCACAGCACACAGTGTGAAATTCTTCCTCTTCATTTAACTCAGCGAACACAGCCGGGAACACAGCGCCCAGGGACGGTACCTACTCAAAGGAACCTCAGTGGTGTCACTAGCAGTCCTGGGATTCAAACCCACGGCTTTCTGATCGCAGGGCGAATGCCCTAAGCACTAGGCCTCCTCCTAGTATCTCTAAACTGACATAGTTGTGTATCACAACATCAGATATCAAACCAATACAGCATCCATAATGTCACATTTAAGAATGTGGACATTTTGAACAAACTAAAATAATATAGTTAAGAAGGGATACTAATAATCTGCCAAACCTCATTTAAGAAATGATACTATCGCCTTTGTAGAATTTGTTATCTGTAAGACTTGTGCCATTTTCTCATACATTAATTTTCATACATTAATTTTTAATTGTTTTACAGTGAGCACTTCCACTACCTTGTGCTTGGAATAATCTTTCTGGTCGTAGCAGTAGCCCATGCTCCCTCGGGTACAGTAAGTACATTGTGTCATGTCCATCCCAAGCCCTGTCCCAGAGGGCCCTGCTTCAAGGACACTGGTCCGTCCGCCTGGCTCGCACAGGCGCCAGCACGCTGCATTAGCATAATGGGTGTGAAAACAGCAACTCAGAACAGCTGCTCTTCCTCCTCCTCACCCACTGGGCTTTTTTCTCAACAATATTATGTATTTTTGAATGCTCTGCCAATTTAATAGGAGCCAGTATAGTACGCCCAATCTTGTTCTGCCATTGTGTGCCAGGGGGTGTGAATGTTCTCTGTACATTTCTAGCATGCTAATACATGTTTTTATACCCAGGTAAGCTTATGTGGTACAGATTCTACCCATCTCACTGGGGGGGGGGGGGGGCATTAGAGAAGCAACCTGTAAAAGTGTAAAACCATCTTTTCTTTTCTCCTACTTATACCAACACTGAAGCCTTGAATATATATAAAAAAATATTGTCCTGATAAGAGAGGAATCCTCTCTGCATCATCGGCCTTCACAGAAGACCTATAAGCTAAAACATACGTTTACGCAATTTTTTGTTTATTTTTATTCCCTAAAATCATGTTTGTATCTCAGTAAACTACTGCAGCACTGCAGTACTCTTTACTGAAGGAATCAATCTCAAATACTACATCCAAAGTAAAGTAAATGTTAATAGGTCAGTTGTTAGCTTTAAATAAAACATGTAATATCTTTGATTAGGGTTAGATGTCTGTGTTTCATGGCATTAAAATGTTCATGTGCAATGCTGTTAGCTTAGCGCTAACATACAACTTGACCCCTTTGAAGCGACCCAGATGACGATTTTTTGTTGGTGTTTTTTCAAAATGTGTTGGATTGAATTTATACAGGCTATTGGTTTGTTGTCCCAGTAACCTGCTCAATACAGCCTGTGATCATTCTTTCGCTGTAAACAACGCCTTCTACAGAACAGTCGCTTGGGGGGTTTATGTTCCTGCTCATGAAATCATATTCTTATATTAATCAACGCAGCAAGTGCAGTTACAGTAAAGCCAGTATTACATTAACTCAGTGTTAGATTTATTACTCCCGGGTTTAACTGAACTTATTTCTAATTGTTCACCCAGACCCCTGCTGATTTTAGTATGTAGCTGTTAAGAGGGGAAAATGTTAGGATAAGTGAACCGATAGATGTGATAAATGTATGAGCAAGTGTTAGTTACTGTCGGCGCCTTTCTCCTCCTAGAGCGTGAGTGTGTGAAAGAGTGTGTGAGTGCAGCACGGCAGGCCCTGTCTGAGCTGTGGGAAGCGGCAGATCCCAGCAGGAGCACCAGTGAGCTGAGCGTACACATGGTGTTCAGACAGACTGAAACCAGTTTGAACTTTGAGCACTGCTCATTACCAGCAACAGACTTCCCTCTTCAGGATGGGAAACACTTCTCAACTTGTGGATTGTTTGTTTGGCTGGTGTATTTATTTATATACTTTCTTATATAACTGACAGTGGTCATTTTGGCACACTGTCAAACGTAATCATAAAATAACCATTCAGTTTTACTATTCATCATGGTCATCAGCATTTGTTGATGCCCTGTGAAAGTCGTGGGTTCAAAACCCAAGACTGCTAGTGGCACCTCTGAGGTGCCGTTGAGCGTGGTGCCATCCCCGGACACTGTGTTCCTGGCTGCCCACTGCTTCACTTGGTGAATGGGTTTGATGCAGAATGATCACTTGACATGTACAGTCAGACTCACATTGTGTAAATCTGACTCATGAGCCAAAGGTTTTCCTTTATTTGGTAGCTACTTGCATGATGTTGCATGACAATTTCATTAATCAGGTAAAGCGGCATTTGGCAGATGCCCTTGACCAGAGTGACTTACGATCATTAGTTATAGGACCAGTACCCCTGGAGACACTGAGGGTTAAGTGTCTTGCTCAAGGACACAATGGTAGAAAGCTGGGGTTTGAACTTGTAAGTTTGCAGTCATCGGGTCCACAGGCAAGTGTTTTACCCACTAGGCCACTACCAGACGCAGAGTACTGATGTCAGTCCAGGCGCTGAGATCTAAATTGTCCATCCATCTATTCTCTGAACTGCTTATCCTTAACCAGGGTCTGCTGGAGCCTATCCCAAGACTCATAGGGTGAAAAGTGGAGAAACAACATGCACAGGTCTATCACAGAGTCGAAACATTCACTCTTTGGGCCAATTTTAGCATCTCCAATTTGCCTGACATTCCAGGTCACCTGCTGGAAACCCACACACAGCATACAAACCCCACACAGAAAGGGCACTCTGCTGGGAATCGAATCAATGACCTTCTTGCTGTGAGGCAACAGCACAACCCACTGTGCCAGTGTGCCCCAGGCCCTTGTCCTTATTTTAAGGTAATAAATCCATTTCTTTTTTTCTACGGAGCTGTTAGAGTGTACATTTATTTTGGTTATACTACGAACAATTACGCATGTCAAAATTTTGCATCATTTAAAGTAATTGATGAAAACATGCACAGTCATTGATTTGATCAGATTTGATCATTTTTATATTACATAAAACCAGCACTTCTTACTTGTTTTCAATTGTTTCTCGTGTGTTGTTTCACAAAAACATCATCCACAAAAAGTAGAAAAACTATTTTCAAAATGAGTTGTAAAGGCTTACATCAAATCTATGATAATGTGGTAAGCAACATGTGTTTAGTAAGATTTCTAAAAACAGGCAAACATGAGATAAGCACCAAAGATTTTGTTTCCGTGCTCAGTAATGCGAATCAGTCTACGTATATTCCTATCATCCTCTTGGTAACACTACATTGCTGTGATATGAAACTCAGTTTGAATATGAAGTGCAACATTTTTGCACTTCATAAGCTAGTTTTTTCTTTCTCGTTTAAGATGTTTAGAGTGATCTAAGGAGTGAGGAAACTGGAGCACCCAGCAGAAGCTGATGTAGACATGGGGTGAACAAGCAAGATCCTTGCTGCACTGGCTAGGAATCTAATGTTTTATATCTAATCTCTTGTGCAATATTACTATTTAGATCACTATTATGTCACTTATATTTTATCTATTGTATTTATATCCACCCATCTTGCTGACCACAGCATTATTGTACATAGAATAGTGTATTTAGTACTAAGCATTTTTAGACAGTTTATTTTGACTTTGACTTCTTGTCTTTGTGTCTCTGTGTTTTTGTATAGTCATAGAATAAGCAGTTTCCTCTGGGATTAATAAAGTGTTCTGATTCTGATTCTGATAACCCAGGACCTTCTTGCTGTGCAGTGACAGTGCTATCCACTGTTCCACCGTGCCCCCACCCTCCTCCTCGGACAGTAAGAACATGAAGAACATGCATTGCTCTGTCTAACTCACTCTATTTACATTGCTGTGCTAACATCCCTTTTGCACATTGTACATATGTAAATCTGTTAGATTGCTGCTACACTTATTACAAAAAAACCCTCAATTTTTGCTTGCATATTTTTTACCACTAACTTGTGTTGCTCCTTGTTTAAGTTGTTTTACTTTTTTTAGATTTGTGTTTTAGAAATGTTCAGATTTGTGTTTCTAAGTGTAAATTGTACTTGTATACTTATTTCTACTTGTACTTATTTGTTTCTACTTTTCAAGACTCAAGATTCTTTATTTGTCACAGGCATAGTTATCCAAGTACAACACACAGTAAAATGTATCCTGAAAGTTCTCCCTGGTTCAAAGATCTTGTGTTTTTTTTCTGTTTGTTTCTAAGATCTAAAATAAAGGTCTAAAAGAAATTTACTCATTTTTGGCATTCATGGGCATTTATGTTTGAAAACATTTTTCAAACCTCAGTAGCACTTATTAATCATTACATGTTTGTCAAGTTATGAGCATCAACACAACCCAGGGAAACTTCCATACAAGATGCTGTTTTACCATATGATGTTGCACTTCTGGGATGCACTTCTACTCACATTCTAAGGATTAAGTAACAATTTAATGAAAGGTTCTTTAGTGAACTGAAGGTGGTTCTCCACAGCATCACTCCACAGAACCCTTTTGCTACCTTCACTTTTATGAGTGTACTCTCTGTAAATATTATAAAGACCAGGCCTTAGGAACAAACTGACATTGTTTCACGTTGAAAACACATCACGTGCTTGAAGTGTCCTCAGCAGTTTGACTACAGAAATCTAACTTTTCAGGAATTAAGATTCTTTGAGTAAACAACTGCCTTTGTCTGGCTGCAGATTTGAGTGGGCACACTGTTTTGAGGTCTATATTTGTGAACAGAGCTGGGCTACACTGAAGACCATTAGAGAGAGGCGATTTGACGGAGAGGGAAGCGGAGCACAGGAGCACCAACGAGGCCAAACAGCATGCCAACATGCTGGAACAATCCGTGTCGAATCAAATCTATGGACTCCTCCCAACACACTCATCCTGAGTTTGTTTAAGGACTTTACCCATTTCACTCAGGAAGAAGGAGCGGATGAGAGACTGTGAACTTTGTGAATGAAGACTGAAAGACGGGAATGGAAAGTGGTATTGCAGAAGTCACCTAAAAATAAAGATCTATGATTGCTTTCACACTGAAAGCCTGTTCTGAATAAGAAAAGGGAAGAGAAGAACAAAAAAAGAGCACTGCTTGCTACATTTTCTATCTGTGAACTGATGTCCCTGTGTTGTATAAGTGGTAGACGGTGAGTAATGGGGCATGTAAGTCCCTCAAGTGACAGTAAAGAGGTCAGACAACCCAGTCCTATTCTTAGGGCTACAGCTTTAATCAGAGCAAGCAAAATCACAGAGTCCAGAAAACTGGACGTTCATTCACAGTTCACAGCCTCTGCATTGCTAGAAAAATCCATTTCTGTATTGTGTTTTAGGGGTTGCATACACCGCTGTTGATAACTACAGCATGGTTAATTTAATTCAATTTCTATGTTACATATCAGTAGCAACATTACAGTAATAACTCCCAACCTTTAATGGTTAAACAGACCAAGTAGTGATATCAGGGATGCATATGATACAGAGGAGTGTGTTCCATGAGCTGATAGAAGGTACACACTAACCCATTTCCTTCAGCCTTCACACAGTGCAATCTCCTAACTGCTGATGCAGTACATTGATCAATGGTAAACACTCTTCTGTTGGTCCTCTGCTGTCAGGGAGGCCGTATCTAGTATCAGCATCAAGGAAAGAGGTTCATTAGCTGCTGTGTAGCTGATGCAAAGTTATAAATAATTTAATATAACCTGCACTGATGAAATGAAGTTTTAGCTTTTGTAACGCTGGCCTTGGAGCAATGCTGTCAGAACAGAATGCTTTTAAATTAGTCATGTTAAAATACTATGAAACTTGTTAGACTAGTGAATTCTGATGAAAACATAGCCCCAGTAACATTATCCTTGGTAACAGTTATATTAAGCCTTAAAAAATAACCTGTTTTTTGAAACGGCAAACTGACCTACAATGATATTGAACTTCTTATCTACCATCCTGTGCCTGATATCTGACATCCATCAGGCCCTTGACATGCTGTTAACATTTGCTCACTGGTTTATCACTCTTACCTGTGCATGACCAGAGAACTTCTGTTTAATCTTGTATTACTGAAACTGAACAATTTCCTTAGTCTCGGTATTGGATCTGGCCCTGCAGATGATAAGATACCATAACTTCATGATCTGGTGCAGCCCAGAGCTGGATGTGTTTCATTTCTGAGTTTGGTTCCTCTCAGTGTTTCTACTTTTCAAGATTCAAGATTCTTTATTTGTCACAGGCATAGTTATCCAAGTACAACACACAGTAAAATGTATCCTGAGTCGCTCCTTTTATGACTCTGCAAACGTAATAAAAATAAGTACAATTTAAATTAAACATAAATCGGAACAGTTCTAAAACACTCCACCCACAAAAGAGCAGGGCACAAGAGCAAACGGCAACCGTGTTGGAGAGCAAACACCAGTTTGAGACCGTTTTACGCCATTTATATTTGTTGAAATCAGGTTTTACTAATGCACTCTGTGTTTTAAGGGTTAAAGAAATACTCCAGTATCTTTCTTTCTGTCATTATCATAAAAAGAAGCAGAACATTTGTTGATTTAAAAGAGAAGCCAATTTGGAAATCAAAACAGTTATATGTACCTACAAATTTAGTCTACAGCAGATTACCTCCACCCATTCACAATCAAGTTATTCATATTCAAGGAGTGTTTCAGCTTTAGACTGTTTTTGAATTTAGAATGAGACACAACAGAGGATAGCTAATCAGAACAGGGCCCATTTACTTAAAGGTGCAGAACCAAAACCAGCTTGTTTAATTCTAATATTAGATTCTTATATTGTTCATAAAATCACTCAAACATTATAAGTGGACCTCTGGAAATTTCCTTTCAAGAACCATCTATTTTAATGTTCTCCAGGGAACCAAAAGGAGTAATCCATGACCAATGATCAGAATGACTCTTCTTTAAGCAATTTTATTCTTAAGAATGTAATGCATGTATGTTATGTTTTTTTTTTTTAATCAGTGATACATTGATGAAAGACAATGCATTTTTTGTTTTAACAAAATCTAAAATACATTTGGAGACAGATGAAACCACAATAAAAATGAATCCAGTATACTTGGTGCACCTGAACTGCTACAGTTATCCCCCATTAAATAAGTCCATGCTGAATTAGAGCTTACTACGAAAATGTACTTCTCTGAGGGGAGCGATCCGCTTCCCTGAGAGCAGTGTGATTAGCTAGCTGAAGTATTGCTGTAAAATCGCAGGTACTCTGGTCTAAATTAAAGTGACATTGCCTTGCACTACTTACAATCAACACATGAGCCATATGGTGCCTAACTGTGCGTTTGGACCGAGAGCTCACATCAGTATTTGCAGCTGTCTGATAGAACATGACTGTCGTTAACTTTTACATTCCAACTGGTGGTGGTTTTGTCCAAAGCTAAAACAGGCTGTATTGCATCGTTATACCACACACACACACACACACACACAGTGTGCATCTCTTTTTTTTGTGCAATTGTGTAAATGTTTACATTGCCACTTAAATATTCCCCTTAAAGGGAGGGTTTCGCCTGCACGGCAGAGTGTGGTCTGAATCATAATGAGCAGCCGAGAGTCTGCAAATCCTACAAACTCTACTTCAGATTACAGTTCATGAATATTCAAAGATAGCCCTGCATACATAGGAAGAGGCTGCAAGCTATTTAAAGAGCACACTGTTAATTACTGGCGCTCAATAAACGAGGATCATATGCCCGTTCCTCCATCCCGCACCTTCCAGCGTCTAATTAAGCCGAAGCTGCCACGTTTTTCCCTCATAGAAATTACTGCGAGGAGATCAATTAATTGCATTGTGAAATAAAGCTGGATGAATTAGCAGCCTCTTGCGTGATGCACTGCGGTGTGCAGTGAAGCAGCTGCAGAAGTGCATGGTGGTTATTTCTCTTGATGTTACAAAGAATCTGGTACTTTTAAGCACAAAGCCGTGTTTTACAATGCAGTGGACCCCAACTTGAATCCATAAGGCCCCTGAACACACGCCTTTTTTTCAGAAATGACTGTCTGGAGGAAGGTAACCACAAAGAAGGTTTTTTTTTTCTCCATTTTTCTCCTGTAAGCACTTCATCACTATTCCAATCATCTCCTAAAATCAAATGTTTGCCTCAGCACACAAATTCCTCTAATTATGTATTTATTCTCCCCAAGTAGAATAGTGATTGTTTGCCGCCTTTGTGTGCTGAAAAGATAAATGGCCATGAAAAGGCACAAATAAATGCTGCCAGAGTGTCAGAAACTGAACAGTAATCAGGCATTTTAATGTGAGAATAATAGCTTGCTGAGCTCCGGAGGCCTTTACAGTGGATTCGCAGGAGGCTGGGCAAGGTTTGATGTTTTTGTTTTGTTTGAGGTGACTTCTGAGTTGCGCACTTTGGTGAGGTGACTCAGATGGTGGCTGGAGACAGACTGGATTTCCAGTTTTGTACATGTATGTATCTATTGTTACACCACTAAAACATTTGTTTTAATCATTGCTCATAGTCATTAGCAGATCAGGAGTAATGCAGCATGAGAGGCAGGCTGAATCGCTCCCAGGAATCAAACGAAGCAGTGCTCACATTGCTTTAAAGTAAAATAAAGGGGCCCTTTGAACACACCACTGCACACAGCATGAAATTCTTTCTCGGCATTTAACCCATTCACAAAGTGAAGCAGTGGGCAGCCCTGGGGAGCAGTGTGTGGGGATGGTAACTTCCTCAAGGGTACCCTAGTGGTGCCACTCCCAGTCCTGCAATTTGAACCCACGACCTTCCAAGCACAGACTTCCTAACCACCAGGTCACCAGCTGCCCCAATTGCAGGCATTTATTTGGGTATCCTCACACTAGTCCTGGTTGCTTTAGACCGTGCCCAAGCTTGATTGCTCACATTGCATCTGATGGAGCATGCTTTATCCTGTTTGTCCAGTGAGCTGCCAGATTTGATCCCAAGTGACCCCCCCCCCCCCCACAGTGATTACAGCACCAGGCAGTAAACCAGTCCTCAAAAGAATTAAGCTACATATCCTAAAAGGTTTTGAGAGTCTTCTTTTTGCGATTGAATTTAAGAAACAATCTACAGCTTTTATTTTTGCAAATCTGAGAGTTTTATCACTTGAGAGACGTGAAAAGTTTTAACACAGTCCTCCTAATAAACCGAGGGGTACTTTGATTCATTTCCCCCATCGGTGCGATTCATCTGAGCAGGTGTGAACACAGTAATGACACTTGGACGCAGACCAGAACAAAGCTTTTGAAAGATGACGGTCTTTGTCAGGTCAATAACCAAATTCAGGAGTGGTTAATTTGTGGTAAAAACAAGATCCGACCTCAGTCTGGATCAAACACCAGGTGTACTCTACAAGTTTGAGCTAAATGGTTCCTGTCGCCAGAAATGAAGATGAAGTACTTCTATGCCAACTACCCTACCAGTAGATTCAAATAAGTGACGAGAAAAGACAGTTAACATAGCACATTTACTAAACATGACTTTGGTTTAAAAAACTGATGATGAGCATGACGTCCTACATGCTCGGTATAACTGTGTCCTGCTCATTTACATCTGAAGGCATCATTTTGGCTACAATAACACCTCCTATGGCTGCATGATCTAACGTTTCAAAATCTTCTCATTAATTAAAACCCATAGTACATGCCTTGTAATTCCAGACTAGGTTAATTGATTTAATTAATGTACCTGGTTGAGATACAGATCATATGGCAAGCAGGCCATAATGAGGTTTTGCCCAGTTGATTGGATGAGGCTGCAGCAATATGCTAATCACTTTGAGGCATCTGGTTGTGTCTCCCTGTTTTCTCTGTCAGTGTGTGGAATGCATCACTTGTATATAAAATGGGCAAAGAACCGTGAAACAGTAAGAAGTAGAGAATTTCAAGATGTTTCCTCAAAGTGCTTTCGGCATTCTGCTGGTATGGTTTTGACTGGTATTTATTATGGTTATGAACAAATGCCAACTCTGCCAAAAGGATGCCTTTCAGTTCACTTGGATTTTTCTCTGTGAAAAGAAACCAAAGCAAGAGGAACATTCTTCAAGTTCACAAACTTTACGACGGATTCAGAGCAAATAAACAAACATATTTTTGGTAAATTGTCTTCTTGCTCCATTCATATTTCCTTCAGTGATATTTAATGAAACAGTAGCAGAAAAGCAGTTCCAGTTTTAGACATGCATCTCTATGCTTGCTTCACTTTTATCTTCCTCATCATTAGTTAGTGAGAAACCTGCATGACACACCTATCAGGGACAATTAATTGTGGTGCCATGAACGGTCCAATATGATCAAACCAGTTGTAATGACAGATGCACTATATGGACAAAAATATTGGGACATCTGATCATTACACCAACAAGGACTTTAATCACATTGCATTCAAATATATAGGCACTGATGTTGGACAAGAAGGCTCGCAGTCTCCATTCCAGTTCGTCCCAAAGGTTTTGGATGGGGTTGAGGTCAGGCCAGTCAAGTTGTCCAAAATGTCTTGATATGCTGAAGCATTAAGATTGCCTTTCACTGGAAGTAGGCGGCCTAGCCCAAACCCTGAAAAACAAGCTTGTCCCAGTACTTTTTCCACTTGAGTGTTCTTTACGAAGCTTTCTGAACCTTCATCTTTACTATGATTGCTACTTGCACATCTGTGAAAGTTCCATCATTAAAATCAATTGAATATTCGCCTGTACATTTTGGTCAATGTATTTGAAGAAATGTATTTATGGGGTTATTACATAAGCAGTAGCCATAATCCAATTAATTTTAGGTCATGGCATCATATGTTAATTCAGCTGAGGGCAAGTCCCTTAGACAAGACAAAGAGACCAATTCTCTATATGAAGGCCTGTCTGGCTGCTCCCAGCCACTGGAAAGGCTCATCCACTTATGCTGTTTGCATTTTATCAGTGATAGGCTTTATTGGTATAGAATGGGTTGACTGTGCTGTCAAGCTATTTCACAAGGTCATGGGCAGCTGAATGCCCTCAAGGTTTTATTAAAAGCTTTTCAAGTAGTAAATGCAGTAAAATGACGCTTAGCAGGGGAAAAGGCAAAGTCCATATTTGAACACGAGACATCTCTACGTTCTTTACACAGCTCGGAGAAAGCAATTGACAATGTTCTACATGGAATGGCCAGAATAGTCCCTGCTCATTGCTAGGTTTTATGGCCACAGGACAGAATGTTTACCTTTCAGCTTCTGGAAGCACGACCAGATTAAGCATGCTAAGCTTTTTTTTCCTAATTAGTGCTGGCGATACTTTAAAAATGACCACTACCAGAAAAATCTACAAATGCAATGATATTGCCTGATATTAAAACATTTGTAAGGACTAGCCCTGGACTGGACTCAGACACAGGTACCACGAGACAACCCTCTTCGGATACCCACTCCAACCCTTCACTAGGAGATCAAGATCACCTGAATACTAGGCGGTATAGGGGTATAAATAGACCCAAAGGACAGCACAAGGGTGCGAAGTATACTATGGCCTGCCTAGTCACTGAGCGGTTTTGCTGCCATTTCTGTTGGTGTGTTTCTTAATGTGTTTTGGTACTGTTTTGGATTTTTAACTTCTCTTTTTGAATTACAGACCTTTTTGATTGCCTAGTGTTGGATATCCTGGTTTTTTTTTTTACTTCACTGCTACGGCTTTGGGACTTCTTGTCTTTTGAACTGTTTTTTCTTATTAAAAGCCCATTGGCTCTACTTTGCATTTGGCTTCATATCTGTGGTCATCACAACTAATTCTATTAATTTGAAACAAAAAATTAGACCTTGGCATGCTAATTCAGTGCATGCTTCCAGAATCATAGACAGAGTTAACATGCTAAGCTCTATTTTCCCAGATTAGTGCTGGCAATTCTATAAAAATTACCAGAAATTCCTACAAGAGCAATCCATATGCTGATATTAAAAAACAACGCAAACTCCAACATCATTCAATAAATATCACTAGAAGCAGCATCACCTATGTTAAACAGCAACAGCAAAAGCCATAATGTGATTTTTGTTTTAAATGGCACCATAAGCATCCACTATTTACAGCAACGTATTCAGCACACTGGCAGAGGAAACAGAGAGAAACAGCCAGATCCCTCCGTGTGACCTTATTATGGCCTGCTTCCCATGAAATCTGTATCTCAAACAAGTACATTAATTAAATCAATTAACCTAGTCTGGAATATACTATGGATTTCAAATAATGAGAAGATTTTGATACATTACATTATGCAGCTGCAGGAGGTGTTTGATTTCTAACAAGACTGAAAATGATTGGAAAGTTAATGCTTAATTATGTATTAACTACACTAATCACCTTATATGGCCATGGCACTGACTAAAATGATGCCAGGTTATATCTCCAATGACTGGCTTCCAAACAGATACGTACTCTTCATGTGAAGAGAAAATGGCATTCCTATTTAACCTAGGGGTCAGATTTTTCAGGGTGCAGAACATAATGGCTGGGACCTTGATTAGATTCTACTATCCAATTACATCCTATGTTATTATCATTACATCAGCCTGCTCAAGACGTAAGACCCCATTTTCTTCATTATTTCCCTTGTCTGCACTGATATGAATGAAGCTGTGAATAGAATGAAGACAAAGTGCTTTGCTGTGTTTTTCCTCAGTAATCAGGCTCTGTTATAGGCCTATAATAAACCTATAAATTGAATTTCTACCTAGTATTATAGCTACATAAACCAGAGTGTTCTGTATGAAACCTATTCAACAATACATTATTTAATGAATGTTGACATTGACCTTTAATTCCAATCACTGATTGAGATCTTTGCTTTTCTTTGAATTCGTAAGGTCCAGACAGTAGCAAGTAACATTCAGCAGTGTCAGCAAACAGTGTCTGCTTGTAGCCTGGAATTAAAGATCGTAATGAAGCAGCCCCCATTGTGGGGGATGAGAATACCAGGAGCTAGGACCATCCATCACTTTCCATTAACCTCTTCTTTTCCACACAGAGTCAGTGTGTCACTCCAATTTAGCTGCCTAACATGAGCTAAATGACCAGTGTCATATTGACCAAGACACAGACATGTTTCATTCTGAAGCACTAATGCGATTCACAATTGGAACTCGAGAAAGAATGAAACTCATTCAGCCCCGAATATAATGAAAATGCGCCTCAAGATAGAAGGAATTTAGACCAGATTTAATTATAATGCAGTAAGTCAATTAGAGAAGGTGAACCTCTGCAGAATTTAATTGATAGAATCAGTGCCATGAACTGGCTAGTTAGAGACAAAATACACATAGCTGAGGTTGTGGTCCAACAAATGTGATTTTTTTATGTATATATTGTTCTTTTTAATTTCTTATACGGAGACTGACATCAAAACCTTGCATATCAGATGAGACCAACAGAAAGCTGATGTTTTATCCTTTAAAAACTACCCAGCAAAAAAATATTTTAAATATCATTTTATAATGCGTATACCATATCTGTATATCTATATAAATGTGTATTTTCTATAAATTTACAGATAATTCAGTTTAAAACATCACACAGGATGGAAAGTCTATTCTTTAGGTAAACACTGAACACTTTTAACTGTAAAAATGAATGTTTTCTGCAATGTAAAACAGATAAATCTTATCAGATATCAGTTCACTGCTGAGAATCCACAGAGGTACCTGCTCTTGTAATATGGTTGATAACGTGTCAGTATTAGTGACCATTTCTCAGTTGTGCAATCACTGAGTAGTTTGGGTTTTGTCTCTACAGTTTGAATTTCTCTTCAGCACAAGCTCTACTGGGAAATTTGAATACAACACACTCCTGAATAAAAAAAATGAATAAATATTAAACAAATGTTAAGACCTAAGTGTCCAAAACCAATGCTTTAGCGCATTGTAACACACACACACACACACACACAAAATCTTTTTTCTAGGAAAAGTAAAACTGTTGAAAAAATTCATTACAGCAACCAAAACCATGTGTCCCACCCCTGGTATAATAATAACAGATTACATAAGGTAAAGTATACATCATTACAAATAAAAATAATGAGTTGCATTTTCTTATTCCAGCATTTGCTCCCAATTAAAGCAATCTGACTTGTTTTATAAGCGCTCTACTCTTTAAAACGCTCAGTATTGTCCATTGTGGCTAATTAACAATGTTAGCTGACAGCTAAAATATCCAGCATGCAGTGAAGGCTTGGAAGGCTTGGAAGTAACAATGACATACAGAATCAACAAATCTCTTTAAATAAACAGCAGTGGTGATTACCAAGCTAAATATATTTTACATATTAACCTGAAAATCCAAAAGATCAGATGTTATTTTGTATATTTTGATGTTATGGTCATGTCATGTCAGTTCTGAATATTAATAGATATAGAGGGTCTAATGGGTCTATTAGGTCCCTGTTATGTACAGCTTGTGTTAAAAAGTTAACCTGTGCTCTGGGATATCCTTTTTCCATTCAGAGCTTGTCATAGAGAACATGTTGGTCAAAAAGTGTGCCAGCAAGTGCAAAGGCAAACTATCTCTCACCTGTTTTCATTCAACCGTTATAAGCAGCCTTGCACAAAATGTGTGCGGAAACACAACGAGAAAGCCCATTCTACCCATATCCACACTGTGGCGCGTATATGAGTCATGCATTATTCAACAAGCGCTCCTAAACTTCCACTGCATCAAAAGCTCCATTGCCTCATATAAACTGACAAGGCATGAAGGCAGAGGACTGAAACTGAGCAGGCAGTTACCGCCGCCTTCTGCAGGGGGAATCACTGTTACACACAGAGCAACAGCCGACACTGAACCGGCGGATGAGCTGTCAGAGGTCCTATATAGGTTGCATACTGACGTCAGAATTAGAGGATGCCAGAGGGTTGATCAGTGTCATGCCACGGTTTAGAAACCTGTACATGGAGTAGAATTCTAAGTGCAGGGTGTAAGAGCTGCACACGTTTAACATCGGAACAACTTTTTCAAGCTTGATTTGAAAAAGTGCAGTTCAACACAATGAATGTTTGATCACATTTAAAACTTAAAAAAAAATGTTCCTGAATTGCTCTTTGCTCGAATATTTGCTGCAAAAACTAGGGCTAAAGTTGGTTAATTATAATTCTAAGACAATGCACAGTCAAGATTGAGCCAAGGACAAGACTAATGCCTTCTACAGACTGTAAAATCTCAGCACAATCTTATGAGATACAAATAACACAGTGACACAGATCTAATGGTGTGTGTGTGTGAAGGTGTGTAGATGTGTGATGTGTGTGTGTGAAGGTGTGTAGATGTGTGATGGTGTGTGTGAAGGTGTGTAGATGTATGATGGTGTGTGTGAAGGTGTG